>CM035416.1:122382607-122450107 GCA_020310875.1 Ceratopteris richardii | reverse complement strand
TGTTTGTGTATTGTATATATATTCACTGTATTTAAAATGATTAAATTTAAACCTATTTTTATATATTTAATCATATATATTTCATTTATTTATTTAAAATACTAGTTGTTATCATATTTTATTATCTATATAATTATCCTACCTTATATATATATATATATATTATTATTTATATATTCAGATTTTTTCCTTACTTAATCCTATTTTTATATATTTAATTATAAATATTTAGTTAAATTTTTTAAAACACTAGTTCTTTTTATATTTATTTATCTATATAGTTATCCTATTTTTTATATATATTTATTTATATATTCAGATTTTTTCATTACGTAATCGTATTTTTATATATTTAATTTTATGTATTTAATTATATATATTCAATTAAATTATTTAAAACACTAGTTCTTTTTATATTTATTTATGTATATAATTATCTTATTATATATATATATATATATTTATTTATATATTCAGATTTTTTCCTTATGTAATCGTATTTTTATATATTTAATTTTATATATTAAGTTATATATATTTAATTAAATTATCTAAACACTAGTTCTTTTTATATTTATTTATGTATATAATTATCTTATTTTATATATATATTTATTTATATATTCAGATTTTTTCTGTATGTAATCCTATTTTTATATATTTAATTAAAACTCTAATCTTAAGATTCTAGATCTAAAATATGTATATTTCTGTATGCATGTGTATCTACATGTATATATGTATTATATGTGTATGTGTATGTGTGTATATATGTTATGTAGGTGTTAAAACCTTAAAACCCTAATTTTAAAGATTTAGACTTAAATCTGAAATACTAAAACCTAAATACTTAACCACCAATAAAAATCTAAACCCCTAATCCTAAAACCCTAATCATATTTTATATATATATGTATTTATATATTCAGACTTTTTTCTTAGTTTTCTCTATATTTTTCCTTTATATAAATATGATTGAGTTATATGTATGTCTAAACCCTAAAACACTAATCTTAAAGATCTAGACCTAAAATATGTATATTTCTATATACATGTGTATATACATGTATATATGTATTGTATGTGCATGTGTATGTGTGCATATATGTTATCTAGGTGTTAAAACCCTAAAACCCTAATCTTAAAATTCTAGATCTAAAATATGTATATTTCTGTATGCATGTGTATCTACATGTATATATGTATTATATGTGTATGTGTATATGTGTATGTAGAGGAGGTATTGGGGTATCCGCTTTTAACAAAAGTAGAGATTAAAGATTAACACATCCAGTATGTCGCCTACTCAAGGGGGGTTCTCTTTAGGGAAGTATACCCTTTAACATTTCTGTGATTAGGTAGATATCAAGGATTGCATAGATTGGTACATACTTCAGAAAATATGAACAACAATTGACCAAGGAAGACCATACACTTCTGGATTCGATTCAGATGATTACAATATTTGTCAAGGAAATGCTCAAAAACTAATGCTCAGAGCTTCGTAGTACTCTATGCAGATAAATACAAATCAATACAAATGATGAAGGAATTGCTCATGAGATTAGAGCCTAACACCAATAGTGTCACACAGAAAAGGAAGAAAAATCCAAGACACTCTCTTACACTATAGTGCTCATAGCCCTCCACTGAGAAGCCTTCCCTCTGTATCCACACTACAGAGTAGCTCCTACAATAGGCTTGAAACCACCAAGTGCAAGAGAGAACTTCTGCACGTATACACACAGCAAAGTGACTCCAGAGAATGTACCAACAAGTGTGTACCCCAATGAGCACAAATCCCTTGTTTTTATAGGCCTCAATAGGCCAAGAGAGCCTTGCCGAATCTTCACGTCCACTGTTCACGCGCCGGTTGATCACCCAAAATTGAAGGGGTAGGTCAAATATTCCCTTGATTTGAATTGGATACCACAAAAATAGGCCGTCGTGATGAATGGTTGGCGGCAACAATTGTTTATCCTCTCTTACTTTTTAACAATTCACTTTTACCTTTTCACCCGCCAGCTGAGATTCTCATTTTTGTTTCCTCACTGATTTAATCCCCGGGCAATTCAAATGAAGCCGCTTGGTTCATCTGCTTATCCCTTGACCAAATGCATTTGACATTGCATGAGCAGCATCACCAGCCAAGACAGCCCTCCATTGGCATTAAAGAATTTGTTACATTTAACCCTTCTTGAAGAGGTTGGTCGTTGTGCAAGAAAAGCCTCCGCAGCCTCTAAGGGGACTTTCATCGGAGGCATGTATTTCTCAACATATGCTTTGAACTCTGTTGCTGATGTGATAGCTAGTAGGTCTTTGGGTTGAGAGTCCTCTGTCCACTCTATAAGAACCAACATTCCATCAGTTGGTGTGTGAAAGCAGCCATACCTCACTGTAGAACCACCTCTCTGGGAGAAAAGTGATACAAATTTTGCAAAAGGCACCCAGCTTTCCTTATTCTGAGCATCTTCTGTTGACCTCCTAAAAGTATGAACAGCATTTGGCGATAGCTCAGGAGGTCTCGCTACATGAGGAAGGCTTGCAGGGGGAGGTGGTGGGAGGTGAGGGGGCTTGCGGGGGTGTGAGGAGGGGGGAGGTGGTGGGAGGTGAGGGGGCTTGCGGGGGTGTGAGGAGGGGGGAGGTGGTGGGAGGTGAGGGGGCTTGCGGGGGTGTGAGGAGGGGGGAGGTGGTGAGAGGCGAGGGGGCTTGCGGGGGTGTGAGGGGGTATGAGGGGAGGCGCTCACGGGGGCAGAGGGGAGATGCGAGGGGGCTTGCCGGGGTGTGAGGAGGGGGGAGGCGGTGGGAGGTGAGGGGGCTTGCGGGGGTGGGAGGTGGTGGGAGGTGGTGGGAGGTGAGGGGGGCGAGGGGGTGTGAGGAGGGGGGAGGTGGTGGGAGGTGAGGGGGCTTGCGGGGGTGTGAGGAGGGGGGAGGTGGTGGGAGGTGAGGGGGCTTGCGGGGGTGTGAGGAGGGGGGAGGTGGTGGGAGGTGAGGGGGCTTGCGGGGGTGGGAGGAGGGGGGAGGTGGTGGGAGGTGAGGGGGCTTGCGGGGGTGCGAGGAGGGGGGAGGTGGTGGGAGGTGAGGGGGCTTGCGGGGGTGTGAGGAGGGGGGAGGTGGTGGGAGGTGAGGGGGCTTGCGGGGGTGTGAGGAGGGGGGAGGTGGTGGGAGGTGAGGGGGCTTGCGGGGGTGTGAGGAGGGGGGAGGTGGTGGAAGGTGTTGGGAATGATGATTGGATGCACTCAGGAAATGAGTTGATGCTGCAAAACCTGCTTCACACCTGCCCTCCTTTGACTCCAGATATGCTTAGTAGACTTCTTGAGCTTCCAAAGGATACCAAAAAACCATATATGTGCTTTGCAAATGTTATGAGTAATGATCAAATCAAGACAGACTACTTGTGACTTCAAAATCCTGAAAATCTTGCTATTTTGGTATTGACACCTGGTCAGTGTTATGCTCAGTGTGACCAGTGTAGTTACAATTAGCAAAATTCCTTCTAGAGATATTCTATTAGCTCAGTAAGCTTCCATTTGCAAGTGGAATGAAAGGAAATGATAAACCACACTCAGAGAAATCACTCTAGCAAAATAAGGTGTACCCCCGATTTTTTAGGAGACTTACAGTCACAGAGCAGTGAGCACCCCGACTGCGGTTTCTCTGTGATGGTTGATCCAATGGCCTTGAAACTTTGTAGGTGTATAGTAGACTTTGCGCTGAATCCAATGCACTTTGAATCATCCAATTTGGTTCAGTAGATCTTGAGATATGCCCTGTTCAAGTTGACAGACTTGAAGAGTACACTCAGAGGATAACAAAGATGATCAATATGAGTATATGTATTAAATCTATCAATTGTACATTCCCATTGGCATGATATGTAATGCTCAATGGTACTCAGATGTGTAGGCTATGGTGTAGCACTCACACACTCAATGAATTTGTCAGAAATACCTCGGGACAAGTGAAGAACATCCGCGAATTTTTCCTAGTGATTTTTATAGAGATTGAGTGAGATTTTGAATTTCAAATTCATGTCAATCTCCTAGAATCTTGTACCTAAAAATGAATGAGATATTCTCTCAATCATTCACCCACTCAATCAATCAAAGTTTCCACGACTTTCTCAGTTAGGTGTGATTACATGAGTGGTTAAAGTCATATAGACTTTTACATGAGATAAAAGGTAAGAATCAATAAGACTAGGTTCCTATGGTTCTTGATTCTTGTAAATATATCCTTCAAGGATTCCAAGCTAAGCCTTCAAGGTCCTAGCTTTATGTAAAGTCTTCAATGTTGATATCCAAGCCAAGTGTTAAGGCTTGAATTACACCAACAGCTCCCCCTCAAGCCAAACACTTTGGCTCAATTCTTCATCTCTAGTCTTCAATTACTTCCTGCAATCCAATCATGGATTTAAATCTGCATAGCTTGCTTCCATCCAGAGATTTAGTAAGCAAATCTGCACATTGCATATTAGTGGACACATATGTCAATTGAATTTCTTTGCTAAGTAACTTCTCCCTCACATAGTGGTAATGAACCTCTATGTGTTTTGTTCTAGCATGATAAATTGGATTAGCTGCAAGGTGAAGAGAACTTGTGTTATCACCAAATATGATTGGTGGCCTTGTATATAGGCCCAATTCTGAATATAAAAGCTTTAACCATATTGCTTCTTGAGTGGCATTTGCTAGCCCTCTGTACTCTGCCTCAGTAGATGATAAAGCTACTGTGGGTTGTTTCTTGGATGACCAAGAAATTGGTTTATCACCTGCAAAACATATGTACACTGATGTGCTTCTCCTGTCATCCTTGCAACCTGCCCAATCTGCATCTGAGTATACCTTAATATCAATGTCTGATGAATAGGGAAAGTACAAACCATGATTTTGTGTTCCCTTTAGGTACTTTACTATCTTCTTTGCTGCCTCTAAATGAGGTACTCTTGGTTTGTGCATAAATTGGCTAAGTACACTAACACCATATGATATATCAATCCTGGTTAAGGTAGCATAATTAAGACTACCTACCAAACTTTGGTAACCTGTAATATCTTGGAGTTCTTCTCCTTCATGAGCACTGAGTTTATGGTTGACCTCCATAGGAGTGTTTGAGACTTTAGCTTCCTACAAATTAAACTTCTTGACCATGTCCTGAATATACTTCTTCTGAGTAATAAAGATACCTGAATTTGTATACACCAATTCAAGTCCTAGGAAGTACTTCAATAATCCAAGATCATTAATCTTGAATTCCTTCATCATCTGTCCTTTGATGTGTCTAATTCCCTGAACATCATTTCCTGTAATAATGATGTCATCAACATAGACACACAAGTATATTACCTCTGAATTGCTCCTTTTGATAAACAATGAAGTATCTGCTTTACTCATTATGAATCCTTGGTCTAGAAGGTAGGTTGTCAACCTATAATTCCATGCTCTAGGTGCCTGCTTCAATCCATACAAAGCCTTCTTCAATTTACAAACATGATTTACCTTCTTGGGATCTTCATAGCCAGGTGGTTGTGACATGTAGACTTCTTCAGATATCCATCCATTCAAGAATGCATTCTTCACATCCAATTGGTACATGTTCCAATTCTTGGATGCAGCTACACTCACCATAACTCTGATAGTTGGCATCTTTGCCACAGGAGAAAATGTCTCCTCATAATCAATGCCTTGGGTTTGTGCAAAACCCTTGGCTACCAACCTAGCTTTATACCTGTTTATTGTACCATCTGAATTCCTTTTGAGTTTGTAGATCCATCTGGATCCTATCACCTTCATAGATTCTTTCTTGGGTACCAAGTCCCAAGTGTCACTCTCCTTGAGAGCCTGCATTTCTTCATCCATTGCTTCCTTCCATTCTGGTTTAGTGATTGCTTCTTCAAATGTACCTGGTTCTTCACTCAAGAGATCCTTTGCAAGATATACAGAATGCTTGGTTACAAGGGAAGTATCATACCCATACCTAATAGGTTTTTTCTTATCTCTCTGAGACCTCCTCATTGCTTGTGTTGAGGATTCTGGATTATCTTCTAGTTGCTTCATCTCCATCTTCCCTTTGGATTTCCAAGCCTTGAACTCTTCAATGTTGATGGTGTCTTCATCATCTGAGCTTGTGTCCTCTTTCTGAATTGATTCTTCCTTGATAAGCTTGGGGAAGTCTTCTTCCATGTCATAAGGTAGACTAACCTTCCTACATTCATTTTCATACCATGAGTCATTCTCATCAAAGATGACATCTCTGCTTACCTTGAAGCCTTTGTTTGAGGGGTTATAGAACCTGTATCCTTTCTGATTTAAATCATAACCAATGAAGATACATTTTTCAGCTTTAGGGTCTAGCTTTCCCCTTACTTGTGAGGGAATATGCACATATGCAACACAACCAAAAATTTTGCAATGATCCAGAGATGGTCTCTTACCATGCCAAGCCTCATAAGGTGTCATTCCATCAAGTGTCTTTGATGGCAACCTGTTAATTAAATATGTGGCAGTAGATACACTCTCTGCCCAAAGATAATTTGGCAATTTCTTTTCATTTAGCATAGACCTAGCTGTCTCTACAATGAGTCTATTCCTTCTCTCAGCTACCCCATTTTGTTCAGGTGAGTACCTTGTAGTAATCTCCCTCTTGATGCCTCTTTCCTGCAAGAAATCTTCAAAGTCATTGGAGAAGTATTCTCCACCACCATCTGACCTTAGTTTCTTCAAATGTCTACCTATTTGATTTTCAACTAATGCAAGATACCTTTTGAAACAATTAAATACTTCATCTTTATGTTTCATGAAGTATAAGACAGTCCACCTGCTATAGTCATCAATAAAGGACACATAGTACCTTGATCCAGATATGGATGGCTCCTTGCTAGGTCCCCAAACATCTGTATGCACCAATTCCAGATAATCTTCATGCATGAAACCTTTCTTGGTATAAGGCAATCTGTGTGACTTACCAAATTGACAAGCCCCACACTTGTATATCATGTGTTGCTTGGATACATTAGGTATCCCAAGCACACATTGATCCCTACTCATTTGCTTTAAGGTCCTATCTCCAATGTGACCTAATCTCTTGTGCCAAATCTCCAATTCTGATAGGGTTTGATCTTTATAGTTGTACAAAGCAATATTCTTAGTGTCTTCAAGTTCAAAGGTAAACAATCTACTTGATTTTTCTCCCTTGGCTATCCTTCTGAATCCATGTCTTGGATCCTCCACATATGCACCATGTTGAGTGAACCTGACCTGTAGACCTTTTTCCACAATCTGACCTACACTCATTAGGTTCTTGGTGATTGTTGGAACATACAATACTCTGCTCAATAAATTCTGATTACCATCACTAGTTTTGACATTGCCTACTTTAACAACTGAATGTTTAGTGTCATCACCTGTCTGCACTTGATGCTTGCCTTTGGGTTCTTCCAAATCAGAAAGTAATGCAACATTTCCAGCTACATGATTAGAGCAACCTGAATCAATATAGAATAAGTGATCATCATTGATACCTGACTTAGATGTCATATTCATGATCAATAGGGAGTCATCTTGCTCCTCTGTGTAATTGTTGTAATCCTTCCTATTTCTGTATCCACCTTGATAGTTGCCATTGTGATTGTAGTTGTTGTTATAATTATTGTTGTAGCCATGGTAGCCTTGAGATTGGTTGAATCTGCCTCTGCCTTGAGAGTATCCTCCTCTTTGGTAACCTCTTCCTCTTTGGTTCTTGTAGTTTTTGTAGCATTCATCTGTGGTATGGTTAGACAAGCCACAGATATTGCATGGAGATTGGTTGTAGGGTCTCCCCCTACCTGACTTACCTCCTCTGCCTCTACCTCTTGAAGATTTACCTCTCCCTGCATAGTTTGCTTGGGAGGTAGAGCCTTCTTCATCAACCTTCTTGCTTTTACCTTTATCTTTTGCCTTCTTATCAGTATAAAGGGCAGAGGGATTATTACCTTTTGATTGCTCTCCATTCTTTGTGATCTTTGCTTCATGTGTAAAGAGTTGTCCAATCAGAGTTGTTAGATCAGGTGCTTGAATGTCCATGTACGAGTCCATTGCTGTGGTAAAGCTCTCCCACTTGTCATCTGCCTTTAGTCCATTGATAACTTGTGTGACTATTTGCTCTTCCTCAATCTCTTCTCCAACACTTGCAAGTTGGTC
The DNA here is from genome assembly GCA_020310875.1 of Ceratopteris richardii. Classification (NCBI taxonomy): domain Eukaryota; kingdom Viridiplantae; phylum Streptophyta; class Polypodiopsida; order Polypodiales; family Pteridaceae; genus Ceratopteris; species Ceratopteris richardii. Next base: position 122,441,930 of record CM035416.1, on the reverse strand, counting down.
TGCAATGTCCTTGACTTTGGTGACAAAATCTGAGACTGATTGCTTTGATTGCTTCCTAAGAGTGGTAAACTCAATCCATAGCTGATTCTTTCTGGCCCTTGTGCTTGATGAAAAATAAGTTGACAAGGTTTCCCAAGTCTCTTGGGAAGTCTTACAATTCCTTACATGAGGTAAAAGAAAGTCAGATATAGAGTTTAAGAGATATGACCTTGCCAAAGCATCTTTTGCACACCATTGGTTGAGCCTCTCATGTTCATCCTTTGTAGGTAGTCCTCTGGTCTTGAATGAGGGCAATTCCTCATCTCCTGATATGTATCCAAATAAGCTTCTCCCTTATAGATAGGTCTTCATTCTCAATGACCAAGCCTGATAATTGTTTCTGTCCAATTTGTCAATGAAGGAAGGGAAACCATCACCCATGATTTCCTTATTTGCTCTGATACCACTGTTGGGAATGATGATTGGATGCACTCAAGAAATGAGTTGATGCTGCAAAACCTGCTTCACACCTGCCCTCCTTTGACTCCAGATATGCTTAGTAGACTTCTTGAGCTTCCAAATGATACCAAGAAACCATATATGTGCTTTGCAAATGTTATGAGTAATGATCAAATCAAGACAGACTACTTGTGACTTCAAAATCCTGAAAAACTTGCTATTTTGGTATTGACACCTGCTCAGTGTTATGCTCAGTGTGACCAGTGTAGTTACAATTAGCAAAATTCCTTCTAGAGATATTCTATTAACTCAGTAAGCTTCCACTTGCAAGTGGAATGAAAGGAAATGATAAACCACACTCAGAGAAATCACTTTAGCAAAATAAGGTGTACCCCCGATTTTTTAGGAGACTTACAGTCACAGAGCAGTGAGCACCCCGACTGAGATTTCTCTGTGATGGTTGATCCAATGGCTTTGAAACTTTGTAGGTGTATAGTAGACTTTGAGCTCAATCCAATGCACTTTGAATTATCCAATTTGGTTCAGTAGATCTTGAGATATGCCCTGTTGAAGTTGACAGACGTGAAGAGTACACTCAGAGGATAACAGAGATGATCAATATGAGTATATGTATTAAATCTATCAACTGTACATTCCCATTGGCATAATATGTAATGCTCAATGGTACTCAGATGTGTAGGCTATGGTGTAGCACTCATACACTCAATGAATTGGCCACCATAAACCTTTGTGGATGATTCTATGAGCCAATTCTTCCCCCTTTAGATGTCCTTCATTGTGTGCAGCCTCTAGCAAAAGATTTACCTCCTCTGGATAGACACACCTTCTCAATATATCATCCTGACAGTATTTATATAAATTTCCATTTATAAGAGAATATGCTTTGGTTTTCAGGAGCAATCTTCTCTTTTCTACAAGTGTCAAGTGTTCTGGGATCTTTGCAGTAGTCAGAACATGGAGAATTTCATCATACCAACCAGTCCGGATTGCTACTAGAAAAAGATTGCTATCCACCAATTCATCCTTAATACCTGTTGCCTTTTCGCTCATTGCCGTCCTGGACACTTGATCTGCCATGTAGTGCTCTTTTCCTGGCTTAATATGAATATCAAAATTAAATTCTTGAAATAGGAGTAACCATCTCCAAATCCTTCCAGCTACTCTAGGCTTGTTTATCAAATACTTCAAGGGCTGATGATGAGAAATAACAATGAAATGTACACCAAGGAGATAATGTCGGAACTTCTGAAGAGCAAATACGATAGCCAAACCTTCTCTTTCTGTTGTACTATAATTTCTTTCAGCTTGGTTGAGTAGTCTGCTTGCATAAGAGATAGGTCTATCAACTTTGTGAGATGATGGTTGAGCTAGAACTGCACCAACAGCATGAAGACTAGCATCTGTATGCACATGAAATTCAAATGACCAATTAGGAACACTTAAAAGTGGAGCAGTACATAGCCTCATCTTTAGTTCACAAAATGCTTTGTCAGCTTCAGCACTCCATGAGAAAGGGATCTTTTTGCTGGTAAGCCTTGACAAGGGCTTAGCAATTTCCGAATACATCCTAATGAATCTTTTGTGATACCCTGCATGGCCCAAGAAACTTTGCACTTCCTTTGGGCTTTGTGGAATTGGCATGGAAAGAATAGCTGTAACCTTTGCAGGGTCAACAGTTATACCTTCCGTAGATACTATGTGACCAAGAAGAGTGCCCTTAGTGACCAAAAAGTGACATTTATCAGGATTCAATTTCAAACCTGTTTTGAGACATTGCTCAAAAATTTCTTTTAGATTTTCCAAATGGTCATGGAAATCTTGAACTGCTGCCCTTCTATCTGTACCTGAAAATACTGAAAAGTCATCCATGAAAATGCGTAGAAAGGTTGTTAACCATTTGCCCAATATCAGATACATCGTTCTATTAAATGAAGCCGGTGCATTCTTCAAACCAAAAGCCATCCGAGTATAGACATAAGTGCCCCAGGGAGTGACAAAGGCTGTTTTGTCCCTATCATCAGGATGGATCACTATCTGATTGTAGCCACTAAAACCATCCAAGAAACTATACAAAGTGTGACCAGCTACCTCTTCAAGTACTTGCTCTGTGAAGGGCTGAGGAAATCCATCTTGAATAGTCACTTTATTCAAAGCACGAAAATCAACACATACTCTTATTTTTCCACTATTCTTCTTGGGTACAATAACCATGGAAGAAAGCCACCTGGAATGTTCTACTGGAACAATTATACCAACTTCTTCTAGCTTTGTAATTTCTGCTTTTACAGCCTCTGCATATTTCGGATTGAGTCGATATGGTCTACTTCTTACTGGCGCGGCTCCCTCAACTAAGGGTATCCGATGTAACCCAAGCTCTTCTGGTATCCCTGTTAAATCTTTGTAGGACCATGCGAAGACACTTTTATAAGTAAAAAGCAAAGAAGTTACCTTCTGTAACAAGGGAGGATAATGCCACAACCAGGATGCCAAATGGACCATTTGAGGGTTGATGCTTTCAGTTTTCCCGTGGCATAATGGATAAGGCATTTGACTTCTAATCAAGGGATTGTGGGTTCGTGTCCCACCGTGCGTGCCAAACTATAGAGGAGGTACTGGGGTATCCGCTTTTAACAAAAGTAGAGATTAAAGATTAACACATCCAGTACGTCGCCTACTCAAGGGGGGTTCTCTTTAGGGAAGTATACCCTTTAACATTTCTGTGATTAGGTAGATATCAAGGATTGCTTAGATTGGTACATACTTCAGAAAATATGAACAACAATTGACCAAGGAAGACCATACACTTCTGGATTCGATTCAGATGATTACAATATTTGTCAAGGAAATGCTCAAAAACTAATGCTCAGAGCTTCGTAGTACTCTATGCAGATAAATACAAATCAATACAAATGATGAAGGAATTGCTCATGAGATTAGAGCCTAACACCAATAGTGTCCCACAGAAAAGGAAGAAAAATCCCAGACACTCTCTTACACTATAGTGCTCATAGCCCTCCAATGAGAAGCCTACCCTCTGTATCCACACTACAGAGTAGCTCCTACAATAGGCTTGAAACCACCAAGTGCAAGAGAGAACTTCTGCACGTATACACACAGCAAAGTGACTCCAGAGAATGTACCAACAAGTGTGTACCCCAATGAGCACAAATCCCTTGTTTTTATAGGCCTCCATAGGCCAAGAGAGCCTTGCCCAATCTTCACGTCCACTGTTCACGCGCCGGTTGATCACCCAAAATTGAAGGGGTAGGTCAAATATTCCCTTGATTTGAATTGGATACCACAAAAATAGGCCGTCGTGATGAATGGTTGGCGGCAACAATTGTTTATCCTCTCTTAATTTTTAACAATTCGCTTTTACCTTTTCACCCGCCAGCTGAGATTCTCATTTTTGTTTCCTCACTCATTTAATCCCCGCGCAATTCAAATGAAGCCGCTTGGTTCATCTGCTTATCCGTTGACCAAATGCATTTGACATTGCATGAGCAGCATCACCAACCAAGACAGCCGTCCATTGGCATTAAAGAATTTGTTACATTTAACCCTTGTTGAAGAGGTTGGTCGTTGTGCAAGAAAAGCCTCCGCAGCCTCTAAGGGGACTTTCATTGGAGGCATGTATTTCTCAACATATGCTTTGAACTCTGTTGCTGATGTGATAGCTAATAGATCTTTGGGTTGAGAGTCCTCTGTCCACTCTATAAGAACCGACATTCCATCATTTGGTGTGTGAAAGCAGCCATACCTCACTGTAGAACCACCTCTCTAAGAGAAAAGTGATACAAATTTTGCAAAAGGCACCCACCTTTCCTTATTCTGAGCATCTTCTGTTGACCTCCTAAAAGTATGAACAGCATTTGGCGATACCTCAGGAGGTCTCGCTACATGAGGGGGGCTTGCAGGGGGAGGTGGTGGGAGGTGAGGGGGCTTGCGGGGGTGTGAGGAGGGGGGAGGTGGTGGGAGGTGAGGGGGCTTGCGGGGGTGTGAGGAGGGGGGAGGTGGTGGGAGGTGAGGGGGCTTGCGGGAGTGTGAGGAGGGGGGAGGTGGTGGGAGGCGAGGGGGCTTGCGGGGGTGTGAGGGGGTATGAGGGGAGGCGCTCGCGGGGGCAGAGGAGAGATGCGAGGGGGCTTGCGGGGGTGTGAGGAGGGGGGAGGCGGTGGGAGGTGAGGGGGCTTTCGGGGGTGTGAGAAGTGGGGAGGTGGTGGGAGGTGAGGGGGGGCGAGGGGGTGTGAGGAGGGGGGAGGTGGTGGGAGGTGAGGGGGCTTGCGGGGGTGTGAGGAGGGGGGAGGTGGTGGGAGGTGAGGGGGCTTGCGGGGGTGTGAGGAGGGGGGAGGTGGTGGGAGGTGAGGGGGCTTGCGGGGGTGTGCGGAGGGGGGAGGTGGTGGGAGATGAGGGGGGCGAGGGGGTGTGAGGAGGGGGGAGGTGGTGGGAGGTGAGGGGGCTTGCGGGGGTGTGAGGAGGGGGGAGGTGGTGGGAGGTGAGGGGGCTTGCGGGGGTGTGAGGAGGGGGGAGGTGGTGGGAGGTGAGGGGGCTTGCGGGGGTGTGCGGAGGGGGGAGGTGGTGGGAGGTGAGGGGGCTTGCGGGGGTGCGAGGAGGGGGGAGGTGGTGGGAGGTGAAGGGGCTTGCGGGGGTGTGAGGAGGGGGGAGGTGGTGGGAGGTGAGGGGGCTTGCGGGGGTGTGAGGAGGGGGGAGGTGGTGGGAGGTGAGGGGGCTTGCGGGGGTGTGAGGAGGGGGGAGGTGGTGGAAGGCGCTCGCGGGGGCAGAGGGGAGATGTGAGGGGGCTTGCGGGGGTGTGAGGAGGGGGGACATGGTGGGAGGTGAGGGGGCTTGCGGGGGTGTGAGGAGGGGGGAGGTGGTGGGAGGTGAGGGGGCTTGCGGGGGTGTGAGGAGGGGGGAGGTGGTGGGAGGTGAGGGGGCTTGCGGGGGTGCGAGGAGGGGGGAGGTGGTGGGAGGTGAGGGGGCTTGCGGGGGTGTGAGGAGGGGGGAGGTGGTGGGAGGTGAGGGGGCCTACGGGGGTGTGAGGAGGGGGGAGGTGGTCGGAGGTGAGGGGGGCGAGGGTGTGAGGAGGGGGGAGGTGAGGGGGCTTGCGGGGGTGTGAGGAGGGGGGAGGTGGTGGGAGGTGAGGGGGAGGTGAGGGGGCTTGCGGGGGTGTGAGGAGGGGGGAGGTGGTGGGAGGTGAGGGGGCTTGCGGGGGTGTTAGGATGGGGGAGGTGGTGGGAGGTGAGGGGGAGGTGAGGGGGCTTGCGGGGGTTTGAGGAGGGGGGAGGTGGTGGGAGGTGAGGGGGCTTGCGGGGGTGTGAGGAGGGGGGAGGTGGTGGGAGGTGAGGGGGCTTGCGGGGGTGGGTGGGGTTGAGTGGGATGAGGAGGGAGGAGTGGGAAGGCGGAGGGGGAGTGTGGAGGTGAGTGGGGGCTCGTGGGGGAGGGTGGGGTTGAGTGGGATGAGGTGGGAGGAGTGGGGTTGAGTGGGATGAGGAGGGAGGAGTGGGAAGGCGGAGGGGGAGTGTGGAGTTGGCGGGGGCTGAGGGGGTGGCGGGGGAGGAGAGAGAGGGAAGGGGAGAGATAGAGAGAGAGAGAGGGAGAGTACATGAGGGGGCTTGTGGGGAGGGCTGAGGGGGGTTAGAGGGGGGCTAGGCGGGGGTGGCTGAGGGGGAACTAGTGGGGGTGAGGGTGGTGCTAAATGGAGGGGTGGGGGGTGGAGAAGAGAGAGAAAACTAATCAAATGAAAGCAACACTCTGCCCGGAATACTGAAAGCATCAACTGCCTAGACCACATATGTCCAAAAAACGGAACGGCCACTCCCTGAAGCTGCAGCCCAAGGCCTCCGAGAGCTCTCTTCTCAATCTCTTTCTCTTCTATCTTCTTAGGACTAGTGGATTCTGTCCCCTGTGCTTGGAGCCCACGGCCTCATTCCCCAAAGAGAGAGAGGGATCATAGAAGGGGCATTATAGACCCCCACATCAAGCTTTTGCACCGTCCCCGGTGCAATTTCTCCCTTATTATACTCATTTCAATGAGATCTAGTTATTCTGTAATTACTGAAAAGAAACATGGTATGTACAAGGGGTGGAATGCTTCCATTTTGACCTAATTCAGATACTTCTTCACCCTGGAGATGTTGACCAGGGGAATCCTTTTACCCTGCAGATTTTCCAGATGCACTGCGCCATGTGGCAATACCTTGATTACCTTATAAGGTCCTATCCACTTGGGTGCCAATTTAGTTTGAATTGGTGGAACCTGATGCACTAAAACCATAGACCCTTCCTGAACTTCATTGGATCTCAGATACCTGTCATGTAATCTTTTGCGCTCTTCTTGTGTTACTTGAAGTTTTTGCATTGCCCCTTCTCTGTATTCTTCTAATGTCACCAATCTTTAAATGGGGGGTTCAATTCCAATTGTTTTGATTCCTATTTCCTTTCTGATAATGAACTCAAATGGTGCCAATGCCTCTTTTCCATAAACTAAGCGAAATGGAGTTTCGCCTGTTGTTCCCCTCTTCGTGGTTCTAAAAGCCCAAATTGCACCAATTAGTGCTAGTGGCCAAGAGCTTTGATGATCAAAAGATAATTTGCGAAGTAGTCCAATCAAAATCTTATTGGAACTCTCTGCTTGGCCATTTGCCCTTGGGTAATAGGCACAAGATTTTTTATGGAGGATTTTGTACTTGTCAAATATGAACTGGAGCAATTGATTCACAAAATGTGTGCCCCTATCACTAGTAAATTCCAGTGGGCAACCAAATCTTGAGAAAATACGTTTATACATAAATTTAGCCACTGTTAAAGCCGTGCAGTCCACAGTAGCTTTAGCCTCTATCCATTTAGTGGCATAGCATGTGGCCATCAAAATATACTTTTTACCTCGTGGTGGCCCAGTTGGGCTAATTGGCCCTATGAAATCAAGACCCCATCGTTCAAATGGGAGCCATCCTGTAGATATGACCAATGGTTGGAAATTCAATCTGGTTGGCGCGGGAGCACCCCTCTGGCAGATGTTGCATTCTTAAGAAAACTTGATTGCATCCTTGAAAATATGAGGCCACCATAAACCTTTGCGGATGATTCTATGAGCCAATTCTTCCCGCTTTAGATGTCCTTCATTGTGTGCAGCCTCTAGCAGAAGATTTACCTCCTCTGGATAGACACACCTTCTCAATATATCATCATGACAGTATTTATATAAATTTCCATTTATAAGAGAATATGCTTTGGTTTTCAGGAGCAATCTTCTCTTTTCTACAGGTGTCAAGTGTTCTGGGATCTTTCGAGTAGTCAGAACATGGAGAATTTCATCATACCAACCAGTCCGGATTGCTACTAGAAAAAGATTGCTATCCACCAATTCATCATTAATACCTTTTGCCTTTTCGCTCATTGCCGTCCTGGACACTTGATCTGCCATGTAGTGCACTTTTCCTGGCTTAATATGAATATCAAAATTAAATTCTTGAAATAGGAGTAACCATCTCCAAATCCTTCCAGCTACTCTAGGCTTGTTTATCAAATACTTCAAGGGCTGATGATGAGAAATAACAATGAAATGTACACCAAGGAGATAATGTCGGAACTTCTGAAGAGCAAATACGATAGCCAAACCTTCTCTTTCCGTTGTACTGTAATTTCTTTCAGCTTGGTTGAGTAGTCTGCTTGCATAAGAGATAGGTCTATCCACTTTGTGAGATGATGGTTGAGCTAGAACTGCACCAACAACATGAAGACTAGCATCTGTATGCGCATGAAATTCAAATGACCAATTAGGAACACTTAAAAGTGGAGCAGTACATAGCCTCATCTTTAGTTCACAAAATGCTTTGTCAGCTTCAGCACTCCATGAGAAAGGGATCTTTTTGCTGGTAAGCCTTGACAAGGGCTTAGCAATTTCCGAATACATCCTAATGAATCTTCTATGATACCCTGCATGGCCCAAGAAACTTTGCACTTCCTTTGGGCTTTGTGGAATTGGCATGGAAAGAATAGCTGTAACCTTTGCAGGGTCAACAGTTATACCTTCCGCAGATACTATGTGACCTAGAAGAGTGCCCTTAGTGACCAAAAAGTGACATTTATCAGGATTCAATTTCAAACCTGTTTTGAGACATTGCTCAAAAATTTCTTTTAGATTTTCCAAATGGTCATGGAAATCTTGAACTGCTGCCCTTCTATCTGTACCTGAAAATACTGAAAAGTCATCCATGAAAATGCGTAGAAAGGTTGTTAACCATTTGCCCAATATCAGATACATCGTTCTATTAAATGAAGCCGGTGCATTCTTCAAACCAAAAGCCATCCGAGTATAGATATAAGTGCCCCAGGGAGTGACAAAGGCTGTTTTGTCCCTATCATCAGGATGGATCACTATCTGATTGTAGCCACTAAAACCATCCAAGAAACTATACAAAGTGTGACCAGCTACCTCTTCAAGTACTTGCTCTGTGAAGGGCTGAGGAAATCCATCTTGAATAGTCACTTTATTCAAAGCACGGAAATCAACACATACTCTTATTTTTCCACTATTCTTCTTGGGTACAATAACCATGGAAGAAAGCCACCTGGAATGTTCTACTGGAACAATTATACCAGCTTCTTCTAGCTTTGTAATTTCTGCTTTTACAGCCTCTGCATATTTCGGATTGAGTCGATATGGTCTACTTCTTACTGGCGCGGCTCCCTCAACTAAGGGTATCCGATGTAACCCAAGCTCTTCTGGTATCCCTGTTAAATCTTTGTAGGACCATGCGAAGACACTTTTATAAGTAAAAAGCAAAGAAGTTACCTTCTGTAACAAGGGAGGATAATGCCACAACAAGGATGCCAAATGGACCATTTGAGGGCTCTCTTCATCCCCTAAATTTACTTCTTGAACCAATGTTTTAGGACTGGTCTTGCTTGAGAAATCATCTCCACTATATGCAGGAGTGGATTTTAATTTATATTCTGCAACATGTTCTTTCATCCATCCTTGAGGTATATCTGCAAAAGGAAGATCTTCTTTGCTGTTAAATTCATAACCTTCTCCCTCCGATACTTTCCTATTAGTTGCCTCTTCAAAGCTTGTAGTTTCCTTCAATTGTTCATTCTTCAACACCTTGTGGTCTTCGTTACCCTTTTCTGTAATTACCTTATCTACAACTTCTTCCTCAATTTCATTGATCTCTACTGTGCAACACTCTGCACTCCCCATCATCCAATTTAACAATGTATCCTCTTCTTGGGGTAGAGAGGGCATTACCTGAGCGTCCACAGTATATCCAGTAGTTTTTCCTGAGTCGAATCCTTCTTCCAAATGTAGTTGCAGTTGGCTATTGGTATTTGTTGAAATCCATAGTTTATTTTTTCCCCAATCTTGCAAAGCTTTTGCTTGTCTCAGCCAAGGTCTCCCCAGGAGTAGAGGGTAAGAAGTCTCCTGCGGAAGTGCAATAACAACAAAATCTAGAACAAAATGGCAGCCCTGTACTACCATCAGTATCTTCTCAATAATGCCCAGTGGCGCAACCCGATGTTGATCTGCCAATGTAACCGTGAATGGTGCCAACTTGGTGGGGTTCTATTTCACCTTCTTCATTGTAAAATCTGGCATTAAATTGATACCAGAGCCTCCATCTATGATCACACCTGTAACAGCTTCATCCTTTATACAAACAGATAATCTTGAGCTTTGGTAGTCTGCTAAGGGTGCACGGGGAAAATCAACCATGAAACCATCTATACTAGGTGATTGGACCAAGTGAGCAGAGTGTATAATCTTCAGAAGTCACTTCTTATTTTTTAATCCATCCTTATAAGTTCATATAGACTAACCTTGTGATGAATACCTTTCAAGATCTGTTCAATGTTTACCTCATGAGTGTTTTCTTGCAGACTTGTTGTTTGGCCCTTTAGAGAAGTAGTCATCTTATTATAAGCTCCTTCAATTTGTGCTTGGTCCTTCCATCCAGACTCCTTTTCTTCCTCTTTATCCTGAAATCCTTGTTGTTCATCTCTCTGGGTTGCAGTTGCTTGCCTAGCTCTAGTCATCATGGGCATTGCAGAGGATGAAACAGCATAAGTCTGAGTGGTTTTCCCTTGCATGTGGCCGTACTCACCACAACGATAGCACATCAAAGGTCTATTATACCTAGGCTTTGCAGGCCGATTCTCCTCTCTATTAGATGTATTTGAAGTACTAGCATAGTATGAATCCAAAGTTTGAGGGTTACTTCTTTGCTGTGTACCCTTGAGGTAGTAGCAATCTCTAGCTTCATGCCATCCTTTCCACAAAATTGACAGCTTACCTTGTTAGGGCAATTAGCATTGGAATGTCCATTGTTGTTACAGATCGTGCACTAAATTTGTCTCCTTATATCTTGTGTGGTCTTCAAATCTTCTAACTCACGGCGAAGTTGGGCTACTTCATCATCCGTGCGTCGCAGTGGTGGCAAGACCTTCTCTTCTTGTTGATTTTGTTGCATTTTTAATGCCTCCAGTTCCCTCCTTAGTTGCTCAATAGGATCGAGGTCTGCAGCATACTTAGGTTGTGTATCCCCTTCAAAATGTTGCCTTGCTTCTTCAATGCGTGATGCCGCTGCAACAAAATCATTGAGGGTTGCATCCAATCTGAGAGACTCCCGAAGCTTCTGCTGAGATGACCTGGGTAGAGCCTTCTCTATCCACTTTTTAACCAAAAAGTCACCTGGAGCATGTGGTAGACGTGCAACAAGTGCTTTTGTTCTAGTGTGAAGTTCATGAAAAGATTCACCTGATCTTAGCTTCAAATTCTCTAACTGATCTAGAGCTCTTTCCGAGGAATCACTTGGTCGGAATGTCTGTGAGAATGCCGCCTTCAGAGCCTCCCATGTAGTGAAATGGCCATCTGCATATTGACTATACCATTTATCTGCAAGACCCTCCAATGTGGATGGAAAAAGTGCCAGCATTGCATCCTCTCTATTTTGCAGACCTCGCCCACGACATAAAGAGATGAATCTCCTCACATGATCATCAGCATCTTCATAAGCATGTCCCTTGAAGGTAGGGAATTTGATGTTTAATCTGAAGAGCAAATGAGAGAGATCCTCCATTTGTACTGGTGTTTCTTCGGACGTATCTGAGGAGAAGTCTAGAGTTCTCCTATACCCCTCTTTTGACAATGGTGTCGCACCCAAATCAATAGATAAATTTAGGGAGGACAGAGGGGAGGTAGACTCACTAGCCGTGGTTATTGCTAACTTGTTGAGGCTCCTTCGAACACGAAGAGATTCCTTATCCGCTCGTGTATGGGTCATGTACCTATTCGCAATTGCAATAGGGAAAAACACCTCTCACAGAAATACAAAGGTCCCACGGTGCGTGCCAAACTGTAGAGGAGGTACTGGGGTATCCGCTTTTAACAAAAGTAGAGATTAAAGATTAACACATCCAGTACGTCGCCTACTCAAGGGGGGTTCTCTTTAGGGAAGTATACCCTTTAACATTTCTGTGATTAGGTAGATATCAAGGATTGCATAGATTGGTATATACTTCAGAAAATATGAACAACAATTGACCAAGGAAGACCATACACTTCTGGATTCGATTCAGATGATTACAATATTTGTCAAGGAAATGCTCAAAAACTAATGCTCAGAGCTTCGTAGTACTCTATGCAGATAAATACAAATCAATACAAATGATGAAGGAATTGCTCATGAGATTAGAGCCTAACACCAATAGTGTCCCACAGAAAAGGAAGAAAAATCCAAGACACTCTCTTAAACTATAGTGCTCATAGCCCTCCAATGAGAAGCCTACCCTCTGTATCCACACTACAGAGTAGCTCCTACAATAGGCTTGAAACCACCAAGTGCAAGAGAGAACTTCTGCACGTATACAAACAGCAAAGTGACTCCAGAGAATGTACCAAGAAGTGTGTACCCCAATGAGCACAAATCCCTTGTTTTTATAGGCCTCAATAGGCCAAGAGAGCCTTGCCCAATCTTCACGTCCACTGTTCATGCGCCGATTGATCACCCAAAATTGAAGGGGTAGGTCAAATATTCCCTTGATTTGAATTGGATACCACAAAAATAGGCCGTCTATAGACTAACCTTGTGATGAATACCTTTCAAGATCTGTTCAATGTTTACCTCATGAGTGTTTTCTTGCAGACTTGTTGGTTGGCCCTTTAGAGAAGTAGTCATCTTATTATAAGCTCCTTCAATTTGTGCTTGGTCCTTCCATCCAGACTCCTTTTCTTCCTCTTTATCCTGAAATCCTTGTTGTTCATCTCTCTGGGTTGCAGTTGCTTGCCTAGCTCTAGTCATCATGGGCATTGCAGAGGATGAAACAGCATAAGTCTGAGTGGTTTTTCCTTCTTCATGTGGAGAGACTGCAATCATATGAATTGGAGCAGGATGACCTCTTGGGCAATCTTTGGTATAATGATCCTTGGCCTCTGGACAATGTTGACAAGGAGGTGCATCTTCTGGAAGAACACCTGTTTTGCATGTGGCCGTACTCACCACAACGATAGCACATCAAAGGTCTATTATACCTAGGCTTTGCAGGTCGATTCTCCTCTCTATTAGATGTATTTGAAGTACTAGCATAGTATGAATCCAAAGTTTGAGGGTTACTTCTTTGCTGTGTACCCTTGAGGTAGTAGCAATCTCTAGCTTCATGACCATCCTTTCCACAAAATTGACAGCTTACCTTGTTAGGGCAATTAGCATTGGAATGTCCATTGTTGTTACAGATCGTGCACCAAATTTGTCTCCTTATATCTTGTGTGGTCTTCAAATCTTCTAACTCACGGCAAAGTTGGGCTACTTCATCATCCGTGCGTCGCAGTGGTGGCAAGACCTTCTCTTCTTGTTGATTTTGTTGCATTTTTAATGCCTCCAGTTCCCTCCTTAGTTGCTCAATAGGATCGAGGTCTGCAGCATACTTAGGTTGTGTATCCCCTTTCAAAATGTTTCCTTGCTTCTTCAATGCGTGATGCCGCTGCAACAAAATCATTGAGGGTTGCATCCAATCTGAGAGACTCCCGAAGCTTCTGCTGAGATGACCTGGGTAGAGCCTTCTCTATCCACTTTTTAACCAAAAAGTCACCTAGAGCATGTGGAAGACGTGCAACAAGTGCTTTTGTTCTAGTGTGAAGTTCATGAAAAGATTCACCTGATCTTAGCTTCAAATTCTCTAACTGATCTAGAGCTCTTTCCGAGGAATCACTTGGTCGGAATGTCTGTGAGAATGCCGCCTTCAGAGCCTCCCATGTAGTGAAATGGCCATCTGCATATTGACTATACCATTTATCTGCAAGACCCTCCAATGTGGATGGAAAAAGTGCCAGCATTGCATCCTCTCTATTTTGCAGACCTCGCCCACGACATAAAGAGATGAATCTCCTCACATGATCATCAGCATCTTCATAAGCATGTCCCTTGAAGGTAGGGAATTTGATGTTTAATCTGGAGAGCAAATGAGAGAGATCCTCCATTTGTACAGGTGTTTCTTCGGACGTATCTGAGGAGAAGTCTAGAGTTCTCCTATACCCCTCTTTTGACAATGGTGTCGCACCCAAATCAATAGATAAATTTAGGGAGGACAGAGGGGAGGTAGAGTCACTAGCCGTGGTTATTGCTAACTTGTTGAGGCTCCTTCGAACACGAAGAGATTCCTTATCTGCACGTGTATGGGTCATGTACCTATTCGCAATTGCAATAGGGAAAAACACCTCTCACAGAAATGCAAAGGTCCCACCGTGCGTGCCAAACTGTCGAGGAGGTACTGGGGTATCCGCTTTTAACAAAAGTAGAGATTAAAGATTAACACATCCAGTACGTCGCCTACTCAAGGGGGGTTCTCTTTAGGGAAGTATACCCTTTAACATTTCTGTGATTAGGTAGATATCAAGGATTGCATAGATTGGTACATACTTCAGAAAATATGAACAACAATTGACCAAGGAAGACCATACACTTCTGGATTCGATTCAGATGATTACAATATTTGTCAAGGAAATGCTCAAAAACTAATGCTCAGAGCTTCGTAGTACTCTATGCAGATAAATACAAATCAGTACAAATGATGAAGGAATTGCTCATGAGATTAGAGCCTAACACCAATAGTGTCCCACAGAAAAGGAAGAAAAATCCAAGACACTCTCTTACACTATAGTGCTCATAGCCCTCCACTGAGAAGCCTACCCTCTGTATCCACACTACAGAGTAGCTCCTACAATAGGCTTGAAACCACCAAGTGCAAGAGAGAACTTCTGCACTATTACACACAGCAAAGTGACTCGAGAGAATGTACCAACAAGTGTGTACCCCAATGAGCACAAATCCCTTGTTTTTATAGGCCTCAATAGGCCAAGAGAGCCTTGCCCAATCTTCACGTCCACTGTTCACGCGCCGGTTGATCACCCAAAATTGAAGGGGTAGGTGAAATATTCCCTTGATTTGAATTGGATACCACAAAAATGGGCCGTCGTGATGAATGGTTGGCGGCAACAATTATTTATCCTCTCTTACTTTTTAACAATTCACTTTTACCTTTTCACCTGCCAGCTGAGATTCTCATTTTTGTTTCCTCACTGATTTAATCCCCGGGCAATTCAAATGAAGCCGCTTGGTTCATCTGCTTATCCCTTGACCAAATGCATTTGACATTGCATGAGCAGTATCACCAGCCAAGACAGCCCTCCATTGGCATTAAAGAATTTGTTACATTTAACCCTTCTTGAAGAGGTTGGTCGTTGTGCAAGAAAAGCCTCCGCAGCCTCTAAGGGGACTTTCATTGGAGGCATGTATTTCTCAACATATGCTTTGAACTATGTTGCTGATGTGATAGCTAGTAGGTCTTTGGGTTGAGAGTCCTCTGTCGACTCTATAAGAACCGACATTCCATCATTTGGTTTGTGAAAGCAGCCATACCTCACTGTAGAACCACCTCTCTAAGAGAAAAGTGATACAAATTTTGCAAAAGGCACCCAGCTTTCCTTATTCTGAGCATCTTGTGTTGACCTCCTAAAAGTATGAACAGCATTTGGCGATAGCTCAGGAGGTCTCGCTACATGAGGGGGGCTTGCAGGGGGAGGTGGTGGGAGGTGAGGGGGCTTGCGGGGGTGTGAGGAGGGGGGAGGTGGTGGGAGGTGAGGGGGCTTGCGGGGGTGTGAGGAGGGGGGAGGTGGTGGGAGGTGAGGGGGCTTGCGGGGGTGTGAGGAGGGGGGAGGTGGTGGGAGGCGAGGGGGCTTGCGGGGGTGTGAGGGGGTATGAGGGGAGGCGCTCGCGGGGGCAGAGGGGAGATGCGAGGGGGCTTGCGGGGGTGTGAGGAGGGGGGAGGCGGTAGGAGGTGAGGGGGCTTGCGGGGGTGTGAGGAGGGGGGGAGGTGGTGGGAGGTGAGGGGGGGCGAGGGGGTGTGAGGAGGGGGCAGGTGGTGGGAGGTGAGGGGGCTTGCGGGAGTGTGAGGAGGGGGGAGGTGGTGGGAGGTGAGGGGGCTTGCGGGGGTGTGAGGAGGGGGGAGGTGGTGGGAGGTGAGGGGGGCGAGGGGGTGTGAGGAGGGGGGAGGTGGTGGGAGGTGAGGGGGCTTGCGGGGGTGTGAGGAGGGGGGAGGTGGTGGGAGGTGAGGGGGCTTGCGGGGGTGTGAGGAGGAGGGAGGTGGTGGGAGGTGAGGGGGCTTGCGGGGGTGTGAGGAGGGGGGAGGTGGTGGGAGGTGAGGGGGCTTGCGGGGGTGTGAG
The DNA here is from genome assembly GCA_020310875.1 of Ceratopteris richardii. Lineage (NCBI taxonomy): Eukaryota > Viridiplantae > Streptophyta > Polypodiopsida > Polypodiales > Pteridaceae > Ceratopteris > Ceratopteris richardii. Next base: position 122,425,759 of record CM035416.1, on the reverse strand, counting down.
GAGGGGGGAGGTGGTGGGAGGCGAGGGGGCTTGCGGGGGTGTGAGGGGGTATGAGGGGAGGCGCTCGCGGGGGCAGAGGGGAGATGCGAGGGGGCTTGCGGGGGTGTGAGGAGGGGGGAGGCGGTGGGAGGTGAGGGGGCTTGCGGGGGTGTGAGGAGGGGGGAGGTGGTGGGAGGTGAGGGGGGGCAAGGGGGTGTGAGGAGGGGGGAGGTGGTAGGAGGTGAGGGGGCTTGCGGGAGTGTGAGGAGGGGGGAGGTGGTGGGAGGTGAGGGGGCTTGCGGGGGTGTGAGGAGGGGGGAGGTGGTGGGAGGTGAGGGGGGCGAGGGGGTGTGAGGAGGGGGGAGGTGGTGGGAGGTGAGGGGGCTTGCGGGGGTGTGAGGAGGGGGGAGGTGGTGGGAGGTGAGGGGGCTTGCGGGGGTGTGAGGAGGGGGGAGGTGGTGGGAGGTGAGGGGGCTTGCGGGGGTGTGAGGAGGGGGGAGGTGGTGGGAGGTGAGGGGGCTTGCGGGGGTGCGAGGAGGGGGGAGGTGGTGGGAGGTGAGGGGGCTTGCGGGGGTGTGAGGAGGGGGGAGGTGGTGGGAGGTGAGGGGGCTTGCGGGGGTGTGAGGAGGGGGGAGGTGGTGGGAGGTGAGGGGGCTTGCGGGGGCTGAGGGGGTGGCGGGGGAGGAGAGAGAGGGAAGGGGAGAGAGATAGAGAGAGAGAGAGGGAGAGTAGGTGAGGGGGCTTGTGGGGAGGGCTGAGGGGGGTTAGAGGGGGGCTAGGCGGGGGTGGCTAAGGGGGAACTAGTGGGGGTGAGGGTGGTGCTAAATGGAGGGGGCAGGGGTGGAGAAGAGAGAGAAAACTAATCAAATGAAAGCAACACTCTGCCCGGAATACTGAAAGCATCAACTGCCTAGACCACATATGTCTAAAAAACAGAACGGCCACTCCCTGAAGCTGCAGCCCAAGGCCTCCGAGAGCTCTCCTCTCAATCTCTTTCTCTTCTATCTTCTTAGGACTAGTGGATTCTGTCCCTTGTGCTTGGAGCCCACGGCCTCATGCCCCAAAGAGAGAGAGGGATCATAGAAGGGGCATTATAGACCCCCACATCAAGCTTTTGCACCGTCCCCGGTGCAATTTCTCCCTTATTATACTCATTTCAACGAGATCTAGTTATTCTGTAATTACTGAAAAGAAACATGGTATGTACAAGGGGTGGAATGCTTCCATTTTGACCTAATTCAGATACTTCTTCACCCTCGAGATGTTGACCAGGGGAATCCTTTTACCCTACAGATCTTCCAGATGCACTACGCCATGTGGCAATACCTTGATTACCTTATAAGGTCCTATCCACTTGGGTGCCAATTTAGTTTGAATTGGTGGAACCTGATGCACTAAAACCATAGACCCTTCCTGAACTTCATTGGATCTCAGATACCTATCATGTAATCTTTTGCGCTCTTCTTGTGTTACTTGAAGTTTTTGCATTGCCCCTTCTTTGTATTCTTCTAATGCCACCAATCTTTGAATGGGGGGTTCAATTCCAATAGTTTTGATTCCTATTTCCTTTCTGATAATGAACTCAAATGGTGCCAATGCCTCTTTTCCATAAACTAAGCGAAATGGAGTTTCGCTTGTGGTTCCCCTCTTCGTGGTTCTGAAAGCCCAAATTGCACCAATTAGTGCTAGTGGCCAAGAGCTTTGATGATCAAAAGATAATTTGCGAAGTAGTCCAATCAATATCTTATTGGAACTCTCTGCTTGGCCATTTGCCCTTGGGTAATAGGCACAAGATTTTTTATGGAGGATTTTGTACTTGTCAAATATGAACTGGAGCAATTGATTCACAAAATGTGTGCCCCTATCACTAGTAATTTCCAATGGGCAACCAAATCTTGAGAAAATACGTTTATACATAAATTTAGCCACTGTTAAAGCCGTGCAGTCCACAGTAGCTTTAGCCTCTATCCATTTAGTGGCATAGCATGTGGCCATCAAAATATACTTTTTACCTCCTCGTGGCCCAGTTGGGCTAATTGGCTCTATGAAATCAAGACCCCATCGCTCAAATGGGAGCCATCCTGTAGATATGACCAATGGTTGGAAATTCAATCTGGTTGGTGCGGGAGCACACCTCTGGGAGATGTTGCATTCTTTAGAAAACTTGATTGCATCCTTGAAAATATGAGGCCACCATAAACCTTTGTGGAGGATTCTATGAGCCAATTCTTCCCCCTTTAGATGTCCTTCATTGTGTGCAGCCTCTAGCAGAAGATTTACCTCCATTGGATAGACACACCTTCTCAATATATCATCCTGACAGTATTTATATAAATTTCCATTTATAAGAGAATATGCTTTGGTTTTCAGGAGCAATCTTCTCTTTTCTACAGGTGTCAAGTGTTCTCGGATCTTTCCAGTAGTCAGAACATGGAGAATTTCATCATACCAACTAGTCCGGATTGCTACTAGAAAAAGATTCCTATCCACCAATTCATCATTAATACCTGTTGCCTTTTCGCTCATTGCCGTCCTGGACACTTGATCTACCATGTAGTGTCTTTTCCTGGCTTAATATGAATATCAAAATTAAATTCTTGAAATAGGAGTAACCATCTCCAAATCCTTCCAGCTACTCTAGGCTTGTTTATCAAATACTTCAAGGGCTGATGATGAGAAATAACAATGAAATGTACACCAAGGAGATAATGTCGGAACTTCTGAAGAGCAAATACGATAGCCAAACCTTCTCTTTCGGTTGTACTGTAATTTCTTTCAGCTTGGTTGAGTAGTCTGCTTGCATAAGAGATAGGTCTATCCACTTTGTGAGATGATGGTTGAGCTAGAACTGCACCAACAGCATGAAGACTAGCATCTGTATGCACATGAAATTCAAATGACCAATTAGGAACACTTAAAAGTGGAGCAGTACATAGCCTCATCTTTAGTTCACAAAATGCTTTGTCAGCTTCAGCACTCCATGAGAAAGGGATCTTTTTGCTGGTAAGCCTTGACAAGGGCTTAGCAATTTCCGAATACATCCTAATGAATCTTCTGTGATACCCTGCATGGCCCAAGAAACTTTGCACTTCCTTTGGGCTTTGTGGAATTGGAATGGAAAGAATAGCTGTAACCTTTGCAGGGTCAACAGTTATACCTTCCGCAGATACTATGTGACCAAGAAGAGTGCCCTTAGTGACCAAAAAGTGACATTTATCAGGATTCAATTTCAAACCTGTTTTGAGACATTGCTCAAAAATTTCTTTTAGATTTTCCAAATGGTCATGGAAATCTTGAACTGCTGCCCTTCTATCTGTACCTGAAAATACTGAAAAGTCATCCATGAAAATGCGTAGAAAGGTTGTTAACCATTTGCCCAATATCAGATACATCGTTGTATTAAATGAAGCCGGTGCATTCTTCAAACCAAAAGCCATCCGAGTATAGACATAAGTGCCCCAGGGAGTGACAAAGGCTGTTTTGTCCCTATCATCAGGATGGATCACTATCTGATTGTAGCCACTAAAACCATCCAAGAAACTATACAAAGTGTGACCAGCTACCTCTTCAAGTACTTGCTCTGTGAAGGGCCGAGGAAATCCATCTTGAATAGTCACTTTATTCAAAGCACGAAAATCAACACATACTCTTATTTTTCCACTATTCTTCTTGGGTACAATAACCATGGAAGAAAGCCACCTGGAATGTTCTACTGGAACAATTATACCAGCTTCTTCTAGCTTTGTAATTTCTGCTTTTACAGCCTCTGCATATTTCGGATTGAGTCGATATGGTCTACTTCTTACTGGCGTGGCTCCTCAACTAAGGGTATCCGATGTAACCCAAGCTCTTCTGGTATCCCTGTTAAATCTTTGTAGGACCATGCGAAGACACTTTTATAAGTAAAAAGCAAAGAAGTTACCTTCTATAACAAGGGAGGATAATGCCACAACCAGGATGCCAAATGGACCATTTGAGGGTTGCTGCTTTCAGTTTTCCCGTGGCATAATGGATAAGGCATTTGACTTCTAATCAAGGGATTGTGGGTTCGTGTCCCACCGTGCGTGCCAAACTGTAGAGGAGGTACTGGGTTATCCGCTTTTAACAAAAGTAGAGATTAAAGATTAACACATCCAGTACGTCACCTACTCAAGGGGGGTTCTCTTTAGGGAAGTATACCCTTTAACATTTCTGTGATTAGGTAGATATCAAGGATTGCATAGATTGGTACATACTTCACAAAATATGAACAACAATTGACCAAGGAAGACCATACACTTCTGGATTCGATTCAGATGATTACAATATTTGTCAAGGAAATGCTCAAAAACTAATGCTCAGATCTTCGTAGTACTCTATGCAGATAAATACAAATCAATACAAATGATGAAGGAATTGCTCATGAGATTAGAGCCTAACACCAATAGTGTCCCACAGAAAAGGAAGAAAAATCCAAGACACTCTCTTACACTATAGTGCTCATAGCCCTCCACTGAGAAGCCTACCCTCTGTATCCACACTACAGAGTAGCTTCTACAATAGGCTTGAAACCACCAAGTGCAAGAGAGAACTTCTGCACGTATACACACAGCAAAGTGACTCCAGAGAATGTACCAACAAGTGTGTACCCCAATGAGCACAAATCCCTTGTTTTTATAGGCCTCAATAGGCCAAGAGAGCCTTGCCCAATCTTCACGTCCACTGTTCACGCGCCGGTTGATCACCCAAAATTGAAAGGGTAGGTCAAATATTCCCTTGATTTGAATTGGATACCACAAAAATAGGCCGTCCTGATGAATGGTTGGCGCCAACAATTGTTTATCCTCTCTTACTTTTTAACAATTCACTTTTACCTTTTGACCCGCCAGCTGAGATTCTCATTTTTGTTTCCTCACTGATTTAATCCCCGGGCAATTCAAATGAAGCCAATGGTATATCTGCTTATCCCTTGACCAAATGCATTTGACATTGCATGAGCAACATCACCAGCCAAGACAGCCCTCCATTGGCATTAAAGAATTTGTTACATTTAACCCTTCTTGAAGAGGTTGGTCGTTGTGCAAGAAAAGCCTCCGCAGCCTTTAAGGGGACTTTCATTGGAGGCATGTATTTCTCAACATATGCTTTGAACTATGTTGCTGATGTGATAGCTAGTAGGTCTTTGGGTTGAGAGTCCTCTGTCCACTCTATAAGAACCGACATTCCATCATTTGGTGTGTGAAAGCAGCCATACCTCACTGTAGAACCACCTCTCTGGGAGAAAAGTGATACAAATTTTGCAAAAGGCACCCAGCTTTCCTTATTCTGAGCATCTTCTGTTGACCTCCTAAAAGTATGAACACCATTGGGCGATAGCTCAGGAGGTCTCGCTACATGAGGGGGGCTTGCAGGGGGAGGTGGTGGGAGGTGAGGGGGCTTGGAGGGGTGTGAGGAGGGGGGAGGTGGTGGGAGGTGAGGGGCTTGCGGGGGTGTGAGGAGGGGGGAGGTGGTGGGAGGTGAGGGGGCTTGCGGGGGTGTGAGGAGGGGGGAGGTGGTGGGAGGCGAGGGGGCTTGCGGGGGTGTGAGGGGGTATGAGGGGAGACGCTCGCGGGGGTAGAGGGGAGATGCGAGGGGGCTTGCGGGGGTGTGAGGAGGGGGGAGGCGGTGGGAGGTGAGGGGGCTTGCGGGGGTGTGAGGAGGGGGGAGGTGCGAGGGTGCGAGGAGGGGGGAGGTGGTGGGAGGTGAGGGGGCTTGCGGGGGTGTGAGGAGGGGGGAGGTGGTGGGAGGTGAGGGGGCTTGCGGGGGTGTGAGGAGGGGGGAGGTGGTGGGAGGTGAGGGGGCTTGCGGGTGTGTGAGGAGGGGGGAGGTGGTGGAAGGCGCTCGCGGGGGCAGAGGGGAGATGTGAGGGGGCTTGCGGGGGTGTGAGGAGGGGGGAGGTGGTGGGAGGTGAGGGGGCTTGCGGGGGTGTGAGGAGGGGGGAAGTGGTGGGAGGTGAGGGGGCTTGCGGGGGTGTGAGGAGGGGGGAGGTGGTGGGAGGTGAGGGGGCTTGCGGGGGTGCGAGGAGGGGGGAGGTGGTGGGAGGTGAGGGGGCTTGCGGGGGTGTGAGGAGGGGGGAGGTGGTGGGAGGTGAGGGGGCTTGCGGGGGTGTGAGGAGGGGGGAGGTGGTGGGAGGTGAGGGGGGCGAGGGTGTGAGGAGGGGGGAGGTGGTGGGAGGTGAGGGGGCTTGCGGGGGTGTGAGGAGGGGGGAGGTGAGGGGGCTTGCGGGGGTGTGAGGAGGGGGGAGGTGGTGGGAGGGGAGGGGGCTTGCGAGGGTGTGAGGAGGGGGGAGGTGGTGGGAGGTGAGGGGGCTTGCGGGGGTGTGAGGGGGGAGGTGGTGGGAGGTGAGGGGGAGGTGAGGGGGCTTGCGGGGGTGTGAGGAGGGGGGAGGTGGTGCGAGGTGAGGGGGCTTGCGGGGGTGTGAGGAGGGGGGAGGTGGTGGGAGGTGAGGGGGCTTGCGGGGATGGGTGGGGTTGAGTGGGATGAGGAGGGAGGAGTGGGAAGGCGGAGGGGGAGTGTGGAGGTGAGTGGGGGCTCGCGGGGGAGGGTGGGGTTGAGTGGGATGAGGAGGGAGGAGTGGGGTTGAGTGGGATGAGGAGGGAGGAGTGGGAAGGCGGAGGGGGAGTGTGGAGTTGGCGGGGGCTGAGGGGGTGGCGGGGGAGGAGAGAGAGGGAAGGGGAGAGAGATAGAGAGAGAGAGAGGGAGAGTATGTGAGGGGGCTTATGGGGAGGGCTGAGGGGGGTTAGAGGGGGGCTAGGCGGGGGTGGCTGAGGGGGAACTAGTAGGGGTGAGGGTGGTGCTAAATGGAGGGGGCGGGGGTGGAGAAGAGAGAGAAAACTAATCAAATGAAAGCAACACTCTGCCCGGAATACTGAAAGCATCAACTGCCTAGACCACATATGTCCAAAAAACGGAACGGCCACTCCCTGAAGCTGCAGCCCAAGGCCTCCGAGAGCTCTCCTCTCAATCTCTTTCTCTTCTATCTTCTTAGGACTAGTGGATTCTGTCCCTTGTGCTTGGAGCCCACGGCCTCATGCCCCAAAGAGAGAGAGGGATCATAGAAGGGGCATTACAGACCCCCACATCAAGCTTTTGCACCGTCCCCGATGCAATTTCTCCCTTATTATACTCATTTCAATGAGATCTAGTTATCCTGTAATTACTGAAAAGAAACATGGTATGTACAAGGGGTGGAATGCTTCCATTTTTACCTAATTCAGATACTTCTTCACCCTGGAGATGTTGACCAGGGGAATCCTTTTACCCTGCAGATCTTCCAGATGCAGTGCACCATGTGGCAATACCTTGATTACCTTATAAGGTCCTATCCACTTGGGTGCCAATTTAGTTTGAATTGGTGGAACCTGATGCACTAAAACCATAGACCCTTCCTGAACTTCATTGGATCTCAGATACCTGTCATGTAATCTTTTGCGCTCTTCTTGTGTTACTTGAAGTTTTTGCATTGCCCCTTCTCTGTATTCTTCTAATGTCACCAATCTTTGAATGGGGGGTTCAATTCCAATAGTTTTGATTCCTATTTCCTTTCTGATAATGAACTCAAATGGTGCCAATGCCTCTTTTCCATAAACTAAGCGAAATGGAGTTTCGCCTCTGGTTCCCCTCTTCGTGGGTCTGAAAGCCCAAATTTCACCAATTAGTGCTAGTGGCCAAGAGCTTTGATGATCAAAAGATAATTTGCGAAGTAGTCCAATCAAAATCTTATTGGAACTCTCTGCTTGGCCATTTGCCCTTGGGTAATAGGCACAAGATTTTTTATGGAGGATTTTGTACTTGTCAAATATGAACTGGAGCAATTGATTCACAAAATGTGTGCCCCTATCACTAGTAATTTCCAGTGGGCAACCAAATCTTGAGAAAATACGTTTATACATAAATTTAGCCACTGTTAAAGCCGTGCAGTCCATAGTAGCTTTAGCCTCTATCCATTTAGTGGCATAGCATGTGGCCATCAAAATATACTTTTTACCTCCTGGTTGCCGAGTTGGGCTAATTGGCCCTATGAAATCAAGACCCCATCGTTCAAATGGGAGCCATCCTGTAGATATGACCAATGGTTGGAAATTCAATCTGGTTGGCACGGGAGCACACCTCTGGCAGATGTTGCATTCTTTAGAAAACTTGATTGCATCCTTGAAAATATGAGGCCACCATAAACCTTTGTGGATGATTCTGTGAGCCAATTCTTCCCCCTTTAGATGTCCTTCATTGTGTGCAGCCTCTAGCAGAAGATTTACCTCCTCTGGATAGACACACCTTCTCAATATATCATCCTGACAGTATTTATATAAATTTCCATTTATAAGAGAATATGCTTTGGTTTTCAGGAGCAATCTTCTCTTTTCTACAGGTGTCAAGTGTTCTGGGATCTTTCCAGTAGTCAGAACATGGAGAATTTCATCATACCAACCAGTCCGGATTGCTACTAGAAAAAGATTGCTATCCACCAATTCATCATTAATACCTGTTGCCTTTTCGCTCATTGCCGTCCTGGACACTTGATCTGCCATGTAGTGCTCTTTTCCTGGCTTAATATGAATATCAAAATTAAATTCTTGAAATAAGAGTAACCATCTCCAAATCCTTCCAGCTACTCTAGGCTTGTTTATCAAATACTTCAAGGGCTGCTGATCAGAAATAACAAAAAAATGTACACCAAGGAGATAATGTCGGAACTTTTGAAGAGCAAATACGATAGCCAAACCTTCTCTTTCTGTTGTACTGTAATTTCTTTCAGCTTGGTTGAGAAGTCAACTTGCATAAGAGATAGGTCTATCCACTTTGTGAGATGATGGTTGAGCTAGAACTGCACCAACAGCATGAAGACTAGCATCTGTATGCACATGAAATTCAAATGACCAATTAGGAACACTTAAAAGTGGAGCAGTACATAGCCTCATCTTTAGTTCACAAAATGCTTTATCAGCTTCAGCACTCCATGAGAAAGGGATCTTTTTGCTGGTAAGCCTTGATAAGGGCTTAGCAATTTCTGAATACATCCTAATGAATCTTCTGTGATACCCTGCATGGCCCAAGAAACTTTGCACTTCCTTTGGGCTTTGTGGAATTGGCATGGAAAGAATAGCTGTAACCTTTGGAGGGTCAACAGTTATACCTTCCGCAGATACTATGTGACCAAGAAGAGTGCCCTTAGTGACCAAAAAGTGACATTTATCAGGATTCAATTTCAAACCTGTTTTGAGACATTGCTCAAAAATTTCTTTTAGATTTTCCAAATGGTCATGGAAATCTTGAACTGCTGCCCTTCTATCTGTACCTGAAAATACTGAAAAGTCATCCATGAAAATGCGTAGAAAGGTTGTTAACCATTTGCCCAATATCAGATACATCGTTCTATTAAATGAAGCCGGTGCATTCTTCAAACCAAAAGCCATCCGAGTATAGACATAAGTGCCCCAGGGAGTGACAAAGGCTGTTTTGTCCCTATCATCAGGATGGATCACTATCTGATTGTAGCCACTAAAACCATCCAAGAAACTATACAAAGTGTGACCAGCTACCTCTTCAAGTACTTGCTCTGTGAAGGGCTGAGGAAATCCATCTTGATTAGTCACTTTATTCAAAGCACGGAAATCAACATATACTCTTATTTTTCCACTATTCTTCTTGGGTACAATAACCATGGAAGAAAGCCACCTGGAATGTTCTACTGGAACAATTATACCAGCTTCTTCTAGCTTTGTAATTTCTGCTTTTACAGCCTCTGCATATTTCGGATTGAGTCGATATGGTCTACTTCTTACTGGCGCGGCTCCCTCAACTAAGGGTATCCGATGTAACCCAAGATCTTCTTGTATCCCTGTTAAATCTTTGTAGGACCATGCGAAGACACTTTTATAAGACACTTTCTCCCTCCGATACTTTCCTATTAGTTGCCTCTTCAAAGCTTGTAGTTTCCTTCAATTGTTCATTCTTCAACACATTGTGGTCTTCGTTACCCTTTTCTGAAATTACCTTATCTACAACTTCTCCCTCAATTTCATTGATCTCTACTGTGCAACACTCTGCACTCCCCATCATCCAATTTAACAATGTATCCTCTTCTTGGGGTAGAGAGGGCATTACCTGAGTGTCCACAGTATATCCAGTAGTTTTTCCTGAGTCGAATCCTTCTTCCAAATGTAGTTGCAGTTGGCTATTGGTATTTGTTGAAATCCATAGTTTATTTTTTCCCCAATCTTGCAAAGCTTTTGCTTGTCTCAGCCAAGGTCTCCCCAGGAGTAGAGGGTAAGAAGTCTCCTGCGGAAGTGCAATAACAACAAAATCTAGAACAAAATGGCAGCCATGTACTACCATCAGTATCTTCTCAATAATGCCCAGTGGCGCAACCCAATGTTGATCTGCCAATGTAACCGTGAATGGTGCCAACTTGGTGGGGTTCAATTTCAGCTTCTTCATTGTAAAATCTGGCATTAAATTGATACCAGAGCCTTCGTCTATGATCACACCTGTAAGAGATTCATCCTTTATATAAACAGATAATGTTGAGCTTTGGTAGTCTGCTAAGGGTGCAGGGGGAAAATCAACCATGAAACCATCTATACTAGGTGATTGGACCAAGTGAGCAGAGTGTATAATCTTCAGTAAGTCACTTCTTATTTTTGAATCCATCCTTATAAGTTCATATAGACTAACCTTGTGATGAATACCTTCAAGATCTGTTCAATGTTTACCTCATGAGTGTTTTCTTGTTGCAGACTTGTTGGTTGGCCCTTAAGAGAAGTAGTCATCTTATTATAAGCTCCTTCAATTTGTGCTTGGTCCTTCCATCCAGACTCCATTTCTTCCTCTTTATCCTGAAATCCTTGTTGTTCATCTCTCTGGGTTGCAGTTGCTTTCCTAGCTCTAGTCATCATGGGCATTGCAGAGGATGAAACAGCATAAGTCTGCGTGGTTTTTCCTTCTTCATGTGGAGAGACTGCAATCATATGAATTGGAGCAGGACGACCTCTTGGGCAATCTTTGGTATAATGATCCTTGGCCTCTGGACAATGTTGACAAGGAGGTGCATCTTCTGGAAGAGAACACCTGTTTTGCATGTGGCCGTACTCACCACAACGATAGCACATCAAAGGTCTATTATACCTAGGCTTTGCAGGCCGATTCTCCTCTCTATTAGATGTATTTGAAGTACTAGCATAGTATGAATCCAAAGTTTGAGGGTTACTTCTTTGTTGTGTACCCTTGAGGTAGTAGCAATCTCTAGCTTCATGACCATCCTTTCCACAAAATTGACAGCTTACCTTGTTAGGGCAATTAGCATTGGAATGTCCATTGTTGTTACATATCGTGCACCAAATTTGTCTCCTTATATCTTGTGTGGTCTTCAAATCTTCTAACTCACGGTGAAGTTGGGCTACTTCATCATCCGTGCGTCGCAGTGGTGGCAAGACCTTCTCTTCTTGTTGATTTTGTTGCATTTTTAATGCCTCCAGTTCCCTCCTTAGTTGCTCAATAGGATCCAGGTCTGCAGCATACTTAGGTTGTGTATCCCCTTCAAAATGTTTCCTTGCTTCTTCAATGCGTGATGCCGCTGCAACAAAATCATTGAGGGTTGCATCCAATCTGAGAGACTCCTGAAGCTTCTGCTGAGATGACCTGGGTAGAGCCTTCTCTATCCACTTTTTAACCAAAAAGTCACCTGGAGCATGTGGCAGACGTGCAACAAGTGCTTTTGTTCTAGTGTGAAGTTCATGAAAAGATTCACCTGATCTTAGCTTCAAATTCTCTAACTGATCTAGAGCTCTTTCCGAGGAATCACTTGGTCGGAATGTCTGTGAGAATGCCGCCTTCAGAGCCTCCCATGTAGTGAAATGGCCATCTGCATATTGACTATACCATTTATCTGCAAGACCCTCCAATGTGGATGGAAAAAGTGCCAGCATTGCATCCTCTCTATTTTGCAGACCTCGCCCACGACATAAAGAGATGAATCTCCTTACATGATCATCAGCATCTTCATAAGCATGTCCCTTGAAGGTAGGGAATTTGATGTTTAATCTGGAGAGCAAATGAGAGAGATCCTCCATTTGTACTGGTGTTTCTTCGGACGTATCTGAGGAGAAGTCTAGAGTTCACCTATACCCCTCTTTTGACAATGGTGTCGCACCCAAATCAATAGATAAATTTAGGGAGGACAGAGGGGAGGTAGACTCACTAGCCGTGGTTATTGCTAACTTGTTGAGGCTCCTTCGAACACGAAGAGATTCCTTATCTGCTCGTGTATGGGTCATGTACCTATTCGCAATTGCAATAGGGAAAAACACCTCTCACAGAAATGCAAAGGTCCCACCGTGCGTGCCAAACTGTAGAGGAGGTACTGGGGTATCCGCTTTCAACAAAAGTAGAGATTAAAGATTAACACATCCAGTACGTCGCCTACTCAAGGGGGGTTCTCTTTAGGGAAGTATACCCTTTAACATTTCTGTGATTAGGTAGATATCAAGGATTGCATAGATTGGTACATACTTCAGAAAATATGAACAACAATTGCCCAAGGAAGACCATACACTTCTGGATTCGATTCAGATGATTACAATATTTGTCAAGGAAATGCTCAAAAACTAATGCTCAGAGCTTCGTAGTACTCTATGCAGATAAATACAAATCAATACAAATGATGAAGGAATTGCTCATGAGATTAGAGCCTAACACCAATAGTGTCCCACAGAAAAGGAAGAAAAATCCAAGACACTCTCTTACACTATAGTGCTCATAGCCCTCCATTGAGAAGCCTACCCTCTGTATCCACACTACAGAGTAGCTCCTACAATAGGCTTGAAACCACCAAGTGCAAGAGAGAACTTCTGCACGTATACACACAGCAAAGTGACTCCAGAGAATGTACCAACAAGTGTGTACCCCAATGAGCACAAATCCCTTGTTTTTATAGGCCTCAATAGGCCAAGAGAGCCTTGCCCAATCTTCACGTCCACTGTTCACGCGCCGGTTGATCACCCAAAATTAAAGGGGTAGGTCAAATATTCCCTTGATTTGAATTGGATACCACAAAAATAGGCCGTCGTGATGAATGGTTGGCGCCAACAATTGTTTATCCTCTCTTACTTTTTAACAATTCACTTTTACCTTTTCACCCGCCAGCTGAGATTCTCATTTTTGTTTCCTCACTGATTTAATCCCCGGGCAATTCAAATGAAGCCGCTTGGTTCATCTGCTTATCCCTTGACCAAATGCATTTGACATTGCATGAGCAGCATCACCAGCCAAGACAGCCCTCCATTGGCATTAAAGAATTTGTTACATTTAACCCTTCTTGAAGAGGTTGGTCGTTGTGCAAGAAAAGCCTCCGTAGCCTCTAAGGGGACTTTCATTGGAGGCATGTATTTCTCAACATATGCTTTGAACTCTGTTGGTGATGTGATAGCTAGTAGGTCTTTGGGTTGAGAGTCCTCTGTCCACTCTATAAGAACTGACATTCCATCATTTGGTGTGTGAAAGCAGCCATACCTCACTGTAGAACCACCTCTCTGGGAGAAAAGTGATACAAATTTTGCAAAAGGCACCCAGCTTTCCTTATTCTGAGCATCTTCTGTTGACCTCCTAAAAGTATGAACAGCATTTGGCGATAGCTCAGGAGGTCTCGCTACATGAGGGGGGCTTGCAGGGGGAGGTGGTGGGAGGTGAGGGGGATTACGGGGGTGTGAGGAGGGGGGAGGTGGTGGGAGGTGAGGGGGCTTGCGGGGGTGTGAGGAGGGGGGAGGTGGTGGGAGGTGGTGGGAGGTGAGGGGGCTTGCGGGGGTGTGAGGAGGGGGGAGGTGGTGGGAGGCGAGGGGGCTTGCGGGGGTGTGAGGGGGTATGAGGGGAGGCGCTCGCGGGGGCAGAGGGGAGATGCGAGGGGGCTTGCGGGGGTGTGAGGAGGGGGGAGGCGGTGGGAGGTGAGGGGGCTTGCGGGGGTGTGAGGAGGGGGGAGGAGGTGGGAGGTGAGGGGGGGCGAGGGGGTGTGAGGAGGGGGGAGGTGGTGGGAGGTGAGGGGGCTTGCGGGGGTGTGAGGAAGGGGGAGGTGGTGGGAGGTGAGGGGGCTTGCGGGGGTGTGAGGAGGGGGGGGGGGGGTGGTGGGAGGTGAGGGGGCTTGCGGGGGTGTGAGGAGGCGGGAGGTGGTGGGAGGTGAGGGGGCTTGCGGGGGTGCGAGGAGGGGGGAGGTGGTGGGAGGTGAGGGGGCTTGCGGGGGTGTGAGGAGGGGGGAGGTGGTGGGAGGTGAGGGGGCTTGCGGGGGTGTGAGGAGGGGCGAGGTGGTGGGAGGTGAGGGGGCTTGCGGGGCTGTGAGGAGGGGGGAGGTGGTAGGAGGTGAGGGGGCTTGCGGGGGTGTGAGGAGGGGGGAGGTGGTGGGACGTGACGGGGCTTGCGAGGGTGTGAGGAGGGGGGAGGTGGTGGGAGGTGAGGGGGCTTGCGGGGGTGTGAGGAGGGGGGAGGTGGTGGGAGGTGAGGGGGAGGTGAGGGGGCTTGCGGGGGTGTGAGGAGGGGGGAGGTGGTGGGAGGTGAGGGGGCTTGCGGGGGTGTGAGGAGGGGGGAGGTGGTGGGAGGTGAGGGGGCTTGCGGGGGTGGGTGGGGTTGAGTGGGATGAGGAGGGAGGAGTGGGGTTGAGTGGGATGAGGAGGGAGGAGTGGGAAGGCGGAGGGGGAGTGTGGAGTTGGCGGGGGCTGAGGGGGTTGCGGGGGAGGAGAGAGAGGGAAGGGGAGAGAGATAGAGAGAGAGAGGGAGAGTACGTGAGGGGGCTTGTGGGGAGGGCTGAGGGGGGTTAGAGGGGGGCTAGGCGGGGGTGGCTGAGGGGGAACTAGTGGGGGTGAGGGTGGTGCTAAATGGAGGGGGCGGGGGTGGAGAAGAGAGAGAAAACTAATCAAATGAAAGCAACACTCTGCCCGGAATACTGAAAGCATCAACTGCCTAGACCACATATGTCCAAAAAACGGAACGGCCACTCCCTGAAGCTGCAGCCCAAGGCCTCCGAGAGCTCTCCTCTCAATCTCTTTCTCTTCTATCTTCTTAGGACTAGTGGATTCTGTCCCCTGTGCTTGGAGCCCACGGCCTCATGCCCCAAAGAGAGAGAGGGATCATAGAAGGGGCATTACAGACCCCCACATCAAGCTTTTGCACCGTCCCCGGTGCAATTTCTCCCTTATTATACTCATTTCAATGAGATCTAGTTATTCTGTAATTACTGAAAAGAAACATGTTATGTACAAGGGGTGGAATGCTTCCATTTTGACCTAATTCAGATACTTCTTCACCCTGGAGATGTTGACCAGGGGAATCCTTTTACCCTGCAGATCTTCCAGATGCACTGCGCCATGTGGCAATACCTTGATTACCTTATAAGGTCCTATCCACTTGGGTGCCAATTTAGTTTGAATTGGTTGAACCTGATGCACTAAAACCATAGACCCTTCCTGAACTTCATTGGATCTTAGATACCTGTCATGTAATCTTTTGCGCTCTTCTTGTGTTACTTGAAGTTTTTGCATTGCCCCTTCTCTGTATTCTTCTAATGTCACCAATCTTTGAATGGGGGGTTCAATTCCAATAGTTTTGATTCCTATTTCCTTTCTGATAATGAACTCAAATGGTGCCAATGCCTCTTTTCCATAAACTAAGCGAAATGGAGTTTCGCTTGTGGTTCCCCTCTTCGTGGTTCTCAAAGCCCAAATTGCACCAATTAGTGCTAGTGGCCAAGAGCTTTGATGATCAAAAGATAATTTGCGAAATAGTCCAATCAAAATCTTATTGGAACTCTCTGCTTGGCCATTTGCCCTTGGGTAATAGGCACAAGATTTTTTATGGAGGATTTTGTACTTGTCAAATATGAACTGGAGCAATTGATTCACAAAATGTGTGCCCCTATCACTAGTAATTTCCAGTGGGCAACCAAATCTTGAGAAAATACGTTTATACATAAATTTAGCCACTGTTAAAGCCGTGCAGTCCACAGTAGCTTTAGCCTCTATCCATTTAGTGGCATAGCATGTGGCCATCAAAATATACTTTTTACCTCCTGGTTGCCCAGTTGGGCTAATTGGCCCTATGAAATCAAGACCCCATCGTTCAAATGGGAGCCATCCTGTAGATATGACCAATGGTTGGAAATTCAATCTGGTTGGCGCGGGAGCACACCTCTAGCAGATGTTGCATTCTTTAGAGAACTTGATTGCATCCTTGAAAATATGAGGCCACCATAAACCTTTGTGGATGATTCTATGAGCCAATTCTTCCCCCTTTAGATGTCCTTCATTGTGTGTAGCCTCTAGCAGAAGATTTACCTCCTCTGGATAGACACACCTTCTCAATATATCATCCTAACAGTATTTATATAGATTTCCATTTATAAGAGAATATGCTTTGGTTTTCAGGAGCAATCTTCTCTTTTCTACAGGTGTCAAGTGTTCTGGGATCTTTCTAGTAGTCAGAACATGGAGAATTTCATCATACCAACCAGTCCGGATTGCTACTAGAAAAAGATTGCTATCCACCAATTCATCATTAATACCTGTTGCCTTTTCGCTCATTGCCGTCCTGGACACTTGATCTGCCATGTAGTGCTCTTTTCCTGGCTTAATATGAATATCAAAATTAAATTCTTGAAATAGGAGTAACCATCTCCAAATCCTTCCAGCTACTCTAGGCTTGTTTATCAAATACTTCAAGGGCTGATGATCAGAAATAACAATGAAATGTACACCAAGGAGATAATGTCGGAACTTCTGAAGAGCAAATACGATAGCCAAACCTTCTCTTTCCATTGTACTGTAATTTCTTTCAGCTTGGTTGAGTAGTCTGCTTGCATAAGAGATAGGTCTATCCACTTTGTGAGATGATGGTTGAGCTAGAACTGCACCAACAGCATGAAGACTAGCATCTGTATGCACATGAAATTCAAATGACCAATTAGGAACACTTAAAAGTGGAGCAGTACATAGCCTCATCTTTAGTTCACAAAATGCTTTGTCAGCTTCAGCACTCCATGAGAAAGGGATCTTTTTGCTGGTAAGCCTTGACAAGGGCTTAGCAATTTCCGAATACATCCTAATGAATCTTCTGTGATACCCTGCATGGCCCAAGAAACTTTGCACTTCCTTTGGGCTTTGTGGAATTGGCATAGAAAGAATAGCTGTAACCTTTGCAGGGTCAACAATTATACCTTCTGCAGATACTATGTGACCAAGAAGAGTGCCCTTAGTGACCAAAAAGTGACATTTATCAGGATTCAATTTCAAACCTATTTTGAGACATTGCTCAAAAATTTCTTTTAGATTTTCCAAATGGTCAGGGAAATCTTGAACTGTTGCCCTTCTATCTGTACCTGAAAATACTGAAAAGTCATCCATGAAAATGCGTAGAAAGGTTGTTAACCATTTGCCCAATATCAGATACATCGTTCTATTAAATGAAGCCGGTGCATTCTTCAAACCAAAAGCCATCCGAGTATAGACATAAGTGCCCCAGGGAGTGACAAAGGCTGTTTTGTCCCTATCATCAGGATGGATCACTATCTGATTGTAGCCACTAAAACCATCCAAGAAACTATACAAAGTGTGACCAGCTACCTCTTCAAGTACTTGCTCTCTGAAGGGCTGAGGAAATCCATCTTGAATAGTCACTTTATTCAAAGCACGGAAATCAACACATACTCTTATTTTTCCACTATTCTTCTTGGGTACAATAACCATGGAAGAAAGCCACCTGGAATGTTCTACTGGAACAATTATACCAGCTTCTTCTAGCTTTGTAATTTCTGCTTTTACAGCCTCTGCATATTTCGGATTGAGTCGATATGGTCTACTTCTTACTGGCGCGGCTCCCTCAACTAAGGGTATCCGATGTAACCCAAGCTCTTCTGGTATCCTTGTTAAATCTTTGTAGGACCATGCGAAGACACTTTTATAAGTAAAAAGCAAAGAAGTTACCTTCTGTAACAAAGGAGGATAATGCCACAACCAGGATGCCAAATGGACCATTTGAGGGTTCTCTTCATCCCCTAAATTTACTTCTTGAACCAATGTTTCAGGACTGGTCTTGCTTGAGAAATCATCTCTACTATATGCAGGAGTGGATTTTAATTTATATTCTGCAACATGTTCTTTCATCCATCCTTGAGGTATATCTGCAAAAGGAAGATCTTCTCTGCTCTTAAATTCATAACCTTCTCCCTCCGATACTTTCCTATTAGTTGCCTCTTCAAAGCTTGTAGTTTCCTTCAATTGTTCATTCTTCAAGACCTTGTGGTCTTCGTTACCCTTTTCTGTAATTACCTTATCTACAACTTCTTCTTCAATTTCATTGATCTGTACTGTGCAACACTCTGCACTCCCCATCATCCAATTTAACAATGTATCCTCTTCTTGGGGTAGAGAGGGCATTACCTGAGTGTCCACAATATATCCAGTAGTTTTTCCTGAGTCGAATCCTTCTTCCAAATGTAGTTGTAGTTGGCTATTGGTATTTGTTGAAATCCATAGTTTATTTTTTCCCCAATCTTGCAAAGCTTTTGCTTGTCTCAGCCAAGGTCTCCCTAGGAGTAGAGGGTAAGAAGTCTCTTGCGGAAGTGCAATAACAACAAAATCTAGAAGAAAATGGCAGTCCTGTACTACCATCAGTATCTTCTCAATAATGCCTAGTGGCGCAACCCGATGTTGATCTGCCAATGTAACCATGAATGGTGCCAACTTGGTGGGGTTCAATTTCAGCTTCTTCATTGTAAAATCTGGCATTAAATTGATACCAGAGCCTCCATCTATGATCACACCTGTAAGAGCTTCATCCTTTATACAAACAGATAATCTTGAGCTTTGGTAGTCTGCTAAGGGTGCAGGGGGAAAATCAACCATGAAACCATCTATACTAGGTGATTGGACCAAGTGAGCAGAGTGTATAATCTTCAGTAAGTCACTTCTTATTTTTGAATCCATCCTTATAAGTTCATATAGACTAACCTTGTGATGAATACCTTTCAAGATCTGTTCAATGTTTACCTCATGAGTGTTTTCTTGCAGACTTCTTGGTTGGCCCTTTAGAGAAGTATTCATCTTATTATAAGCTCCTTCAATTTGTGCTTGGTCCTTCCATCCAGACTCCTTTTCTTCCTCTTTATCCTGAAATCCTTGTTGTTCATCTCTCTGGGTTGCAGTTGCTTGCCTAGCTCTAGTCATCATGGGCATTGCAGAGGATGAAACAGCATAAGTCTGAGTGGTTTTTCCTTCTTCATGTGGAGAGACTGCAATCATATGAATTGGAGTAGGACGACCTCTTGGGCAATCTTTGGTATAATGATCCTTGGCCTCTGGACAATGTTGACAAGGAGGTGCATCTTTTGGAAGAGAACACCTGTTTTGCATGTGGCCGTACTCACCACAACGATAGCACATCAAAGGTCTATTATACCTAGGCTTTGCAGGCCGATTCTCCTCTCTATTAGATGTATTTGAAGTACTAGCATAGTTTGAATCCAAAGTTTGAGGGTTACTTCTTTGCTGTGTACCCTTGAGGTAGTAGCAATCTCTAGCTTCATGACCATCCTTTCCACAAAATTGACAACTTACCTTGTTAGGGCAATTAGAATTGGAATGTCCATTGTTGTTACAAATCGTGCACCAAATTTGTCTCCTTATATCTTGTGTGGTCTTCAAATCTTCTAACTCACGGCAAAGTTGGGCTACTTCATCATCCGTGCATCGCAGTGGTGGCAAGACCTTCTCTTCTTGTTGATTTTGTTGCATTTTTAATGCCTCCAGTTCCCTCCTTAGTTGCTCAATAGGATCCAGGTCTGCAGCATACTTAGGTTGTGTATCCCCTTCAAAATGTTGCCTTGCTTCTTCAATGCATGATGCCGCTGCAACAAAATCATTGAGGGTTGCATCCAATCTGAGAGACTCCCGAAGCTTCTGCTGAGATGACCTGGGTAGAGCCTTCTCTATCCACTTTTTAACCAAAAAGTCACCTGGAGCATGTGGTAGACGTGCAACAAGTGCTTTTGTTCTAGTGTGAAGTTCATGAAAAGATTCACCTGATCTTAGCTTCAAATTCTCTAACTGATCTAGAGCTCTTTCCGAGGAATCACTTGGTCGGAATGTCTGTGAGAATGCCGCCTTCAGAGCCTCCCATGTAGTGAAATGGCCATCTGCATATTGACTATACCATTTATCTGCAAGACCCTCCAATGTGGATGGAAAAAGTGCCAGCATTGCATCCTCTCTATTTTGCAGACCTCGCCCACGACATAAAGAGATGAATCTCCTCACATGATCATCAGCATCTTCATAAGCATGTCCCTTGAAGGTAGGGAATTTGATGTTTAATCTGGAGAGCAAATGAGAGAGATCCTCCATTTGTACTGGTGTTTCTTCGGACGTATCTGAGGAGAAGTCTAGAGTTCTCCTATACCCCTCTTTTGACAATGGTGTCACACCCAAATCAATAGATAAATTTAGGGAGGACAGAGGGGAGGTAGACTCACTAGCCGTGGTTATTGCTAACTTGTTGAGGCTCCTTCGAACACGAAGAGATTCCTTATCTGCTCGTGTATGGGTCATGTACCTATTCGCAATTGCAATAGGGAAAAACACCTCTCACAGAAATGCAAAGGTCCCACCGTGCCTGCCCCCTCACCTCCCACCACCTCCCCCCTCCTCACACCCCCTCGCCCCCCCTCACCTCCCACCACCTCCCCCCTCCTCACACCCCCGCAAGCCCCCTCACCTCCCACCGCCTCCCCCCTCCTCACACCCCCGCAAGCCCCCTCGCATCTCCCCTCTGCCCCTGCGAGCGCCTCCCCTCATACCCCCTCACACCCCCGCAAGCCCCCTCGCCTCCCACCACCTCCCCCCTCCTCACACCCCCGCAAGCCCCCTCACATCTCCCCTCTGCCCCCGCGAGCGCCTTCCACCACCTCCCCCCTCCTCACACCCCCGCAAGCCCCCTCCAATCTCCCCTCTGCCCCCGCGAGCGCCTCCCCTCATACCCCCTCACACCCCCGCAAGCCCCCTTGCCTCCCACCACCTCCCCCCTCCTCACACCCCCGCAAGCCCCCTCACCTCCCACCACCTTCCCCCTCCTCACACCCCCGCAAGCCCCCTCACATCTCCCCTCTGCCCCCGCGAGCGCCTTCCACCACCTCCCCCCTCCTCACACCCCCGCAAGCCCCCTCACCTCCCACCACCTCCCCCCTCCTCACACCCCCGCAAGCCCCCTCACCTCCCACCACCTCCCCCCTCCTCGCACCCCCGCAAGCCCCCTCACCTCCCACCACCTCCCCCCTCCTCACACCCCCGCAAGCCCCCTCACCTCCCACCACCTCCCCCCTCCTCACACCCCCGCAAGCCCCCTCACCTCCCACCACCTCCCCCCTCCTCACACCCCCGCAAGCCCCCTCACATCTCCCCTCTGCCCCCGCGAGCGCCTTCCACCACCTCCCCCCTGCTCACACCCCCGCAAGCCCCCTCACCTCCCACCACCTCCCCCCTCCTCACACCCGCGCAAGCCCCCTCACCTCCCACCACCTCCCCCCTCCTCACACCCCCGCAAGCCCCCTCACCTCCCACCACCTCCCCCCTCCTCGCACCCCCGCAAGCCCCCTCACCTCCCACCACCTCCCTGCTCCTCACACCCCCGCAAGCCCCCTCACCTCCCACCACCTCCCCCCTCCTCACACCCCTGCAAGCCCCCTCACCTCCCACCACCTCCCCCTTCCTCACACCCCCGCAAGCCCCCTCACCTCCCACCACCTCCCCCCTCCTCACACCCCCTCGCCCCCCCTCACCTCCCACCACCTCCCCCCTCCTCACACCCCCGCAAGCCCCCTCACCTCCCACCGCCTCCCCCCTCCTCACACCCCCGCAAGCCCCCTCGCATCTCCCCTCTACCCCCGCGAGCGCCTCCCCTCATACCCCCTCACACCCCCGCAAGCCCCCTCGCCTCCCACCACCTCCCCCCTCCTCACACCCCCGCAAGCCCCCTCACCTCCCACCACCTCCCACCACCTCCCCCCTCATCACACCCCCGCAAGCCCCCTCACCTCCCACCACCTCCCCCCTCCTCACACCCCCGCAATCCCCCTCACCTCCCACCACCTCCCCCTGCAAGCCCCCCTCATGTAGCGAGACCTCCTGAGCTATCGCCAAATGCTGTTCATACTTTTAGGAGGTCAACAGAAGATGCTCAGAATAAGGAAAGCTGGGTGCCTTTTGCAAAATTTGTATCACTTTTCTCCCAGAGAGGTGGTTCTACAGTGAGGTATGGCTGCTTTCACACACCAAATGATGGAATGTCGGTTCTTATAGAGTGGACAGAGGACTCTCAACCCAAAGACCTACTAGCTATCACATCAGCAACAGAGTTCAAAGCATATGTTGAGAAATACATGCCTCCAATGAAAGTCCCCTTAGAGGCTGCGGAGGCTTTTCTTGCACAACGACCAACCTCTTCAAGAAGGGTTAAATGTAACAAATTCTTTAATGCCAATGGAGGGCTGTCTTGGCTGGTGATGCTGCTCATGCAATGTCAAATGCATTTGGTCAAGGGATAAGCAGATGAACCAAGCGGCTTCATTTGAATTGCCCGGGGATTAAATCAGTGAGGAAACAAAAATGAGAATCTCAGCTGGCGGGTGAAAAGGTAAAAGTGAATTGTTAAAAAGTAAGAGAGGATAAACAATTGTTGCCGCCAACCATTCATCACGACGGCCTATTTTTGTGGTATCCAATTCAAATCAAGGGAATATTTGACCTACCCCTTCAATTTTGGGTGATCAACCGGCGCGTGAACAGTGGACGTTGTCGTCGGGGTTCATGGAAAGGAGGGTGGAGGGAATGGAAACAGCTTTGCTTGGGGTACATAGGACCACTCAAGATGGGATAAAATCCAAAGTATTTTTTAGTGTGGCTAGAATCTTTTAAAGAACTAAGGTTTAAAGTTGCATGAATTTACAATAGCTATGGATGACCTAATATGATTTTATTATTTCAAACTCAATTTTTGCTTGACGGTCAAACTCACCTTTCAAATTACGAAAACGCTTACAAACCATAAAGCATATGTCCCTTACAATGACAAAAGATATGTTAATATGTGTTCACAGCAAATTCGTCATACAATACCAAAATGCAACAGCGAACCTACACATGTTCTTCCATATATGCAAGTAAAGAGTTCCAACATCACCATCTTAAACTATGAATAATGTGATGTAATCTATAATCTTTGCTCACAATGAAGATGCAATTCTGTGGCATTAAGCTTATATCTATGTTTCACTGTTGAACAGCAAATGAATATGCACTCCAGATTCTCCAGCCAAGAACAATAATGTAACAATAATGCGCTCCGTTGGATTTGCACAGACATAGATATTCGCAATGAGAAACCAACATGGCCTGTGAAATCAATTATAGAACTATGCAGGCACGTATCCAGTCATCATTAGAAGAGAAAAAAAACAATGCATACCTAAAATAAAATTGTGCATGCATGCGCATGTGCATGTGTGTGGGGCATGCATGTGGCTTGGGTGTGGGCATAGATGTGGGCATGGGCATGTGAACGCTAACATCCAACTACGTCTGATATAAAAGCAAAATTCCTAGAACTACATGCCTCAACCGACTATCATAGTTCCTACCCCTTCATCTGTTAAAATTTCTAAGAACAGTGAGTGAGGTAAGCGACCATCAACTATACTAGCTGTTCTTACTCCTTGAGCTAATGATCTTACACCAGTTCTCATTGCGGTAAACATCTACTTGAGTGACATGCCTCGTTAACTCAGCAATAGCAACCTGTCTTAGCTGTCCAAAATAAAATACCTTCAATCATGAACACTGTAATGAGATAAACAGTATGAACAATGACTAATATCAACAGACGCATAAGATCTCGAATTCTGTCATTCACTATCAACAATTCCATGGCTACTACCATAATCCTTAGCATGTGAACTTACTGGACAGACATATGATCATGTTATGCCAGAGACTTCAATAAAGCTCCATTGAAGATTTCAGAATCGTCCCACATTGGCCAATGGGCAAGCTGAGGAAACAGCAACACTGTTGCGTTTGGCACAAGATGCTCTGGTGGATGTGCAAGTCTGGAATCAAGATAAGGATCTTTTGCCCCCCATATGACTTCCACAGGTTTTTGAATATGCGAGCATCCAACTTTTGGCCAGTACCCAGCATGAAGTGCTCTGTAGTAATTTATCATTCCCGTAAGAGCCCCAGGTGAAGCAAAGGCTTCCACATACCTATTGACGTCATCCTCAGAATGACTCTTGAAAGCATATAACATCCTTCGCAGAGCCCAGAACCTGTTAAATCTGAGAAATGCCTCTGGTATCCATGGAAGTTGGAAGAAAACAAAATACCAGCTCCTCAGGCGCTGTTGTACGCTGCTTTGATATAGATTACGGAAAGAGTGAAAATGAGGAGAGTTAACAATGATTATCTTCTTCACCCTATTCGGAAACATCTCTGCAAATGCCCAAACAGCAACTCCAAAAACTTGTGGACATCAGATTTTTGTCAACACGGAATGAGCGCCACAGATCCAAAGAATGAAACTTCTGAGAATACATATTGTATTACTGTACATATCCTGGAGAGATTATTAGCACAGAGATGATAACATGTCAAGCAATGTAGCCATAAATTCCATCTGCTTATCTGCATCTATCTTGCTGAATGGAGGAACATGCACAAATAAACACTTGGTTCCATGAATAGCAGCATGGCAAAGGGAGTGGTAATACACATAATTGCAAACAAAACGACCTGCATCGTCTGACAGAGCTACATTGAAGCCTTTCTTCACTAGAGAATCAACTAGCTCTGGTACAGGGAAATCCGTCTCTCTGACATGTGAAAGTCCATCTGCTGCTACAATAGGTGATCTCTGGAGTTTCGCTCCTCTATGCTCTGGCATGCATGAAGGCTTCTGTATGTCTCGTTATCAAGCTGCGCCGCATGTCTGCTCATTCATGAGAAGTGCCAGGAAGATTTCGCCTCTCAAGAGGGAAGACGTGGCAGTTTATGAAGCCCTTCAAGATGGCGTGTCAGAATACGGAGCACCTGGTTAAAGAACGGATTGCGTCTCCCCTACGGTTTTTTTGTTGAAAGCCACCAAACACCAGGGGGCGGCTGCTGGAGGTCGAAGGCACGGGAGATGAAGGGAAAAGATGGCCAGAGATTAGAGAAAGCTTCTTCTGGCTGCTAATTACTGGCGTGGCCAAGAAAAAGGGCGGCCGCTGCTGTGATCCGGCATCAACTATGTTTTTTTAAGAGGATCAGGGGGGGAGGACTAGGATAGTACATCGCAAAGAGAGGCTTACAGCAACGGGCAAAGCTAGGGAGCGTATCTGTTCTGGAAGTGGCAGGTGAAGGAGCCTTATCCGATCTGCTTAACCTTCTGCAGGCATATCTTCCATCCAAAGACACAGAACGATCCAATGAAGCTCCCTCTGATCAAGTCATCTGGGTGCATATGGGCGTTAATAGTGGAGCGAGCAAGTTTGCAATTGAAAGAAGAGCCATCAATGAGGCAACATTTCGCTGTCCAGATGAGATGGGCTGGTATGTCGTCGATTTCATGGGAAAGGAGGGTCGTGCTAAATACTAGTTGAATATGTACTTTGTGAATGATCCTTTGAATAACTGCTACGTTCATCAATTCATTGACATCAGCACAAAACAGAAGCTGCACAGATCTATGTCTTTCATGGGTCTCTAGAATTATAGAGTTGAATTGTAATCGTCTCTTTCTGAAACACGAATCAGCATATGTAGTCCGCGTTTCCTAGCTCAGCTGGGAGTGGGGTAAGCCCAGATAATTATAAGGAGACACTCCCGCATCATTCATGGTTAGAAGTCTAAACCAGTCCTTCGAGGGGAGTCTTGGCCTCTGGGCACTCGATCATTCCGACCATCTAACCTCTGCTATCTAGGATACAGAGGTTCCCATGGGTGTTATGTCTGCCTTTCCGTGTACTTTCAATTAATTCAAGATTAATCAGAAGATTAATCAGAAGAGATATCTCTACTGTAGAAGAGATATCTCTACTATATCTACAATTAAAATATGCAAGAAAACATATATACATTTTATACATACATATATTATCCTGAACATTTTAATGCATTCATATATCAAACTCTGCATGTCATCATTGGCCTTTGTGACGTTGCATTGAAATCTGTCTATCGACAGCCACAGATCTCTATAATTACAGGCTATGAATCATGATGCCTCATGCCTCTGCGTAATGTTATTCGAATTTTGGCATACTATCTATAGACATATGCGAGTCACCAAAGTCGTTAGCGTCAGGTCTCCATATTACGACAGACCGAGATCTACATGTCTGATTCCTATATGCCGTGCTACCACCAACGGAATACACAGCTACAGTTTTTCAGGAGTCAAAGAAATTGATTTCAGCCATTGAACCATGCAAAGGATTAATTTCAGCCATTGCACCATTACAACCACCTAAGAATTGCACATACAAGAAGATGTACAAATGAATGCTTGTACATACAAATGTACCTGTACAAATGTACCTGTACAAATGTGCACCTATGTAAAAACATATCTTCGTAACTGTGAACATGTGCCCAAATGTAACTCGTGTGTAAGGACTAATCGGATTACCATCAGAGAGAGTGCCCTTGCCAACTCTGCGGCATGGTGACATCATACTTATCATGGTAGAGAGAAATGCACATCACAGAGAAACACATTGATATGCTCTCGCACCGACAGAAAGCATGAACTTCGTGCACATACAACAATTTTTGCCTCATGAAAACGGTTGCAATATTATGGCTGCGCATCATTAATCACAAATAACAAAACCATAGGCGACAATTCAACAGTTTGGGTTACAAACCAGAGTGGTATCTCAGAGTAAAGACGCAAGATAACGATGAACTATATAAAACAATTTGATAGCAAAATCATAAACTTCATGCTTATCTCAAAAGTCATTGCTCGCGTAGAATCCGTCAGTTTCATAGAAGATGATTTTGTTACACGAATAATATGAGCACTTTCCTCTGTTTTGCGCCATCAATTGCTAGAAGAATTCGTTTCTTTCCCTCTGACAGACTCACCCCTCTATTCACCTGTGAAGCCGTCCTTTAAGACTAGACTTCAAGCGCTGATTTCAGCAAATAAATCTCCAGGGACTCCTCTGTACATTTCCTGCATTCTGTTAAGTTTCTGCTGTCGATTCTGGCACAGCTTATGTGATGGGATGAGACACAAGGCACCATTCTTGAAATAAATGTAGATATCGGGGATGCAATTCATCTGCCTTGCAGTAGGCGAGGATCTGTCAGCCAAGGAACTGCTAGTCACATCTACGTAACTTCGAGCTGGATCCGTCCAGAGATCATGTTCTATCTTTTACGAAATGACACTGCCCTCATCCGGAAATAGAGACTACGACATACAAAGTAGGGAAGATGAACCTGATGTTTCTGAGTAAAGTGCAGAACTGGAATCGCGGACGAACGACATAGCATCCGTCATCGCCAATTTGTCTTTGCTAACTTTCTGAATATAACGTTGTACGGTGATTTATGGAAATCCTTAAATACAATCGATGCCTAGAGAAGAAGGTGAAAAATCATAATTCTGGCATAATCTTCACGGCATGTGAGGCTGGCCCGGAACAATGTGTCAGATATGATTTCTTTTACATCCTGCAGATAACATCAGCCCAATGGCGCACTTCTATTGGTTTTATTAATATTGGTTATTGAGCTTCATCACGCTGAAACATCCTCAGCTCCTTAAGCGAAGCTTGCTTCTGATTCCAACTTCAAATGAGATCAGGTTTCAAGCTTCTTCAGGCTAAGCTTTCTGTTCATTCCATTTTTAAATGATATAAGTGCTTCAAGCTCCTCCCTCTCTATCTGGCAAGCATTTTTAACTGCAGCTGGAGCAATCGTTCTGTTAACATCGGCACGGTTTTCAAGCATGAGTTCCTTTGCCCTTATATCTCTCCATAATCAGCGACAAGCCCCTCTCAAGAATTGCGAAGCAGAAAGAAGAATAATGGCCGCCCTTTCCTTCTGTGTACATGTATTGCTATTCTCGCCTCCACTTCCCCCCTTCTAGATCAAGCGCGCCTTCGGCTTCTTCCACATGCCACACAGATCGACGATCCCCCCAAACTCTTTTTTTCTGAAATTGTGACGAAAATAGCCCAGGGTGATGTGTAACAGCCTGAACCCTTGGTCCGACTACCATGTGCCCCAGGTTCCGCGTGTTGAGATGGTATATCTGGTACTCTAATAAGGTCCAGTAAGATGTGCAATTCAGATGCAACAGCTCCATGTGAATGTCTGCCACGGTGAGCTTGGCGACGTATCAACCACTTTTATGGAAACTCTCCATGCCCTTATTACACGTAGAACTGTTGCTTTCCGACCTCCTCTACCTCATGGTTTTAGATTTGATTTCCCGAAATGGTTCTCAAGCTTGCGTGTCAATTCTTGACCACAACGTGAAGATTGGGCAAGGCTCTCTTGGCCTATTGAGGCCTATAAAAACAAGGGATTTGTGCTCATTGGGGTACACACTTGTTGGTACATTCTCTAGAGTCACTTTGCTGTGTGTATACGTGCAGAAGTTCTCTCTTGCACTTGGTGGTTTCAAGCCTATTGTAGGAGCTACTCTGTAGTGTGGATACAGAGGGTAGGCTTCTGAGTGGAGGGCTATGAGCACTATAGTGTAAGAGAGTGTCTTGGATTTTTCTTCCTTTTCTGTGGGACACTATTGGTGTTAGGCTCTAATCTCATGAGCAATTCCTTCATCATTTGTATTGATTTGTATTTATCTGCATAGAGTACTATGAAGCTCTGAGCATTAGTTTTTGAGCATTTCCTTGACAAATATTGTAATCATCTGAATCGAATCCAGAAGTGTATGGTCTTCCTTGGTCAATTGTTGTTCATATTTTCTGAAGTATGTACCAATCTATGCAATCCTTGATATCTACCTAATCACAGAAATGTTAAAGGGTATACTTCCCTAAAGAGAACCCCCATTGAGTAGGCGACGTACTGGATGTGTTAATCTTTAATCTCTACTTTTGTTAAAAGCGGATACCCCAGTACCTCCTCTATAGTTTGGCACGCACGGTGGGACACGAACCCACAATCCCTTGATTAGAAGTCAAATGCCTTATCCATTATGCCACGGGAAAACTGAAAGCATCAACCCTCAAATGGTCCATTTGGCATCCTGGTTGTGGCATTATCCTCCCTTGTTACAGAAGGTAACTTCTTTGCTTTTTACTTATAAAAGTGTCTTCGCATGGTCCTACAAAGATTTAACAGGGATACCAGAAGAGCTTGGGTTACATCGGATACCCTTAGTTGAGGGAGCCACGCCAGTAAGAAGTAGACCATATCGACTCAATCCGAAATATGCAGAGGCTGTAAAAGCAGAAATTACAAAGCTAGAAGAAGCTGGTATAATTGTTCCAGTAGAACATTTTAGGTGGCTTTCTTCCATGGTTATTGTACCCAAGAAGAATAGTGGAAAAATAAGAGTATGTGTTGATTTTCGTGCTTTGAATAAAGTGACTATTCAAGATGGATTTCCTCGGCCCTTCACAGAGCAAGTACTTGAAGAGGTAGCTGGTCACACTTTGTATAGTTTCTTGGATGGTTTTAGTGGCTACAATCAGATAGTGATCCATCCTGATGATAGGGACAAAACAGCCTTTGTCACTCCCTGGGGCACTTATGTCTATACTCGGATGGCTTTTGGTTTGAAGAATGCACCGGCTTCATTTAATAGAACGATGTATCTGATATTGGGCAAATGGTTAACAACCTTTCTACGCATTTTCATGGATGACTTTTCAGTATTTTCAGGTACAGATAGAAGGGCAACAGTTCAAGATTTCCATGACCATTTGGAAAATCTAAAAGAAATTTTTGAGCAATGTCTCAAAATAGGTTTGAAATTGAATCCTGATAAATGTCACTTTTTGGTCACTAAGGGCACTCTTCTTGGTCACATAGTATCTGCGGATGGTATAACTGTTGACCCTGCAAAGGTTACAGCTATTCTTTCCATGCCAATTCCACAAAGCCCAAAGGAAGTGCAAAGTTTCTTGGGCCATGCAGGGTATCACAGAAGATTCATTAGGATGTATTCGGAAATTGCTAAGCCCTTGTCAAGGCTTACCAGCAAAAAGATCCCTTTCTCATGGAGTGCTGAAGCTCACAAAGCATTTTGTGAACTAAAGATGAGGCTATGTACTGCTCCACTTTTAAGTGTTCCTAATTGGTCATTTGAATTTCATGTGCATACAGATGCTAGTCTTCATGCTGTTGGTGCAGTTCTAGCTCAACCATCATCTCACAAAGTGGATAGACCTATCTCTTATGCAAGCAGACTACTCAACCAAGCTGAAAGAAATTACAGTACAACGGAAAGAGAAGGTTTGGCTATCGTATTTGCTCTTCAGAAGTTCCGACATTATCTCCTCATCATCAGCCCTTGAAGTATTTGATAAACAAGCCTAGAGTAGCTGGAAGGATTTGGAGATGGTTACTCCTATTTTAAGATTTTAATTTTGATATTTCCCTAAAGAGAACCCCCCTTGAGTAGGCGACGTACTAGATGTGTTAATCTTTAATCTCTACTTTTGTTAAAAGCGGATACCCCAATACCTCCTCTACAGTGTATATATGTTATGTAGGTGTTAAAACCCTAAAACCCTAATTTTAAAGATTTAGACTTAAATTTGAAATACTAAAACCTAAATACTTAACAACCAATAAAAATCTAAACCCCTAATCCTAAAACCCTAATCATATTTTAAATATATATTTATTTATATATTCAGATTTTTTTCTTATTTTTCTCTATATTTTTTCTTAATATAAATATAATTGAGTGATATGTATGTCTAAACCCTAAAACCCTAATCTTAGAGATCTAGACCTAAAATATGTATATTTCTGCATACATGTGTATATACATGTATATATGTATTATATGTGCATGTGTATGTGTGCATATATGTTATGTAGGTGTTAAAACCCTAAAACCCTAATCTTAAAGATTTAAATCTAAAATATTTATATTTTTTTATGCATGTGTATCTACATGTATGTATGTATTATATGTATATGTGTATGTGTGTATTTATTTTATGTAGGTGTTAAAACCCTAAAATCCTAAGTTTAAAGATTTAGACTTAAGTCTGAAATACTAAAACCTAAATACTTAAACACCTATCAAAATCTAAACCCCTAATCTTAAAACCCTAATCATATTATATATATTTATTTATTTATATATTCAGATTTTTTTCTTATTTTTCTCTAGATTTTTTCTTAATATAAATATAATTGAGTGATATGTATGTCTAAACCCTAAAACCCTAATCTTAAAGATCTAGACCTAAAATATGTATATTTCTTCATACATGTGTACATACATGTATATATGTATTATATGTGCATGTGTATGTGTGCATATATGTTATGTAGGTGTTAAAACCCTAAAAACCTAATCTTAAAGATTTAAATCTAAAATATTTATATTTTTGTATGCATGTGTATCTACATGTATGTATGTATTATACGTATATGTGTATGTGTGTATATATGTTATGTAGGTGTTAAAACCCTAAAACCCTAATTTTAAAGATTTAGACTTAAATGTGAAATACTAAAACCTAAATACTGAAACACCTATCAAAATCTAAACCCCTAATCCTAAAACCCTAATCATATTTCATATATATATTTATTTATATATTCAGATTTTTTTTTAAATTTTCTCTAGATTTTTTCTTAATATAAATATAATTGAGTGATATGTATGTCTAAACCCTAAAACCCTAATCTTAAAGATCTAGACCTAAAATATGTATATTTTTGTATACATGTGTATATACATGTATATATGTATTATATGTGCATGTGTATGTGTGTGCATATATGTTATGTAGGTGTTAAAACCCTAAAACCCTAATCTTAAAGATTTAAATCTAAAATATGTATATTTTTTTATGCATGTGTATCTACATGTATGTATGTATTATATGTATATGTGTGTTTGTGGATATATGTTATCTACGTATTAAAACGCTAAAACCCTAATCAGAAAGACTTAGACTTAAATCTGAAATACTAAAACCTAAATACTTAAACACCTATCAAAATCTAAACCCCTAATCCTAAAACCCTAATCATATTTTATACATATATTTATTTATATATTCAAAATTTTTTTCTTATTTTTCTCTATATTTTTTCTCAATATAAATATAATTGAGTGATATGTATGGCTAAACCCTAAAACCCTAATCTTAAATATCTAGACCTAAAATATGTATATTTTTTGTGTACATGTTTATATACATGTATATATATATTATATATGTGTATGTATGTGTAAATAGCGTAAAAACCCTAATCCTATTTTTATATATTTGATGTAAAAAAAACTTCAAAATAAAACTAAGATTATATGAGTGTATGTATGCATGTGTGTATATATTGATGGAGAGTGTTAATCTCCAAAAGAACAACCTACTCTTGAATTTAGAACACCTCTATATCAAGAGTAAGTCAAAATCTTC
The DNA here is from genome assembly GCA_020310875.1 of Ceratopteris richardii. Classification (NCBI taxonomy): domain Eukaryota; kingdom Viridiplantae; phylum Streptophyta; class Polypodiopsida; order Polypodiales; family Pteridaceae; genus Ceratopteris; species Ceratopteris richardii. The sequence goes on along the minus strand of CM035416.1, from coordinate 122,393,112 downwards.
ACCAATTTAAGAGATCAATGACCAAATATCAATTTCTTGACTAAACTGTGAAGAAGGAAATTACTCAGAAAGTCTGCTGCATAAATCTTGCTCATTGACTGAGTAAATGTGTAAAGTTTTTTATGAAACTTTGCACAAGGTGTCGCCTAAAGATTGTGCACCTTCTCCAAGTCAAATCACTCCAAAAGATTCAGTAGATCTTGAGAAATCTACTTACCAAGTTACCTATGTCTAAATCTATACTTCTGAGAAGTCGATTTGGACACCCTTAACTTCTTAGCTTTAATTCTCTCAGTATAGAACCCGTTTAAGCAACTGCTTTTAGCCACGAGTAGCTTACCTTCCAACTTAAAGATTAAGTGCTTACTTGCACAAAACTTTAAACTGTGGAGTGAGAAATGATCAAATCATTAAGATCAAAATTTGCGCCTGTTTCAGGAACCAGTGAGTACTTTCTCACATGTAAATGTTCCTACACACAATTCTCTTAGCCTGATCACAATTAGACTCTCAAACTCTAGCCATAGATTGATTAACTATGGACTTAGACATCTCCAAAAGGAATTCACAAAAGATTTACTACACAAGGAGAAAACTCAAAAACTTCGGGCACAAAAATTCTGTCATTTCTGAAGAAGACTACAACTGAATGAGAGAGAGACTTCAACTCACTTCTCATGTGTCTAATGACACTTACAACATCTCATTTCTCTATTCCTATGCTCATACATAGTCTCTCCTTGTCTTCTCTCTATTGCCCCGACATTTTTCCAAAGTATTTATAGGCAAATATGTACAGACTTATGTCAAATCATAAGTATAAGTAACCTGTGTGTTAACTAATGTACATATGTGTACATGTCTTTCACTCTGTGAATGTATCCATCTTCTATGCTTCAAGAATTGTTCTTATCTCCATTCTTTGTCTTTCAAATCTTCAATTGGTGATTGGTCTGCACCAACAGGTCCCCCTCAATCATCAATTGAGGTTTCTCTTATCTTCTTTATACCTGCCATGTCTTTAAACTTCTGTAGCTGACAAAGCAACTGTATGTTGCTTCTTTGAGCACCAGGAGATTAACTTATCTCCCACATAACACATGTATCCATAGGTTGACCTTCTATCATCTGGATTACCTCCCCAATCTGCATCACTATAGATCTTGATATTTGTATCTGATGTAAAACCATAATACAAACCTTCTTTGAGTGTACCCTTAATGTACCTCAACACTCTTTGACCTGCAATCCAATGCTCTTTCGTAGGACAATGCATGAATTGAGACAAAACCCCAACTGCATATGATAAATCAGGTCTAGTTAATGTAGCATAAATAAGACTACCAACCAAACTCTGATATTGCTTCATGTCCTTGAACTCTTCACCTCCAAATCTGCTTAATTTGTGATTCACCTCCATTGGAGAAGGTGCTACCCTGCAATCATCCATTTTAAACTTGATTAACAAGTTCCTCAAATACCTTTCTTGAGTCACATACACTCCATGTTGAGTGTATGAAATCTCCATGCCCAAGAAGTATGACAAGTCTCCCAAATCAGTGATTTTGAACTCTTTCTCCATTTGCTTCTTTAGACTTTGTATGCCTTTCTCATCTGTACCTGTAAGAATGATATCATCAACATATATGCACATCTAAATAAACCCATCATCACTTGCTTTGACAAGCAAGCTACTATCAGCTTTAGATACTTGAAATCCAAGTTCTTTTAGGAACTTTACAAGTCTATAGTTCCATGCCCTTGGGGCCTGCTTCAAGCCATATAAAGCTCTCTTGAGCTTACACACATAATCTGGATATCTTCCATCTCTGAATCCTTGAGGTTGCTCCATGAAAACTTCATCTGAAATGTAACCATTCAAAAAAGCATTCTTCACATCTAATTGACACAATTTCCAATCTTTGCATGCAGCAATTGCTATAAGTGTCCTGATGGTTGTCATCTTTGCCACAGGACTATAAGTCTCATCATAGTCAACACCATATGTCTGAGCAAACCCTTTGACAACAAGTCTAGGTTTGTACCTAGACACACTTCCATCTGCAAATCTTTTTTTCTTATAAACCCACTTACATCCAATGATCTTCTGGCTATTTGGCTTTGGAACCAAATCCCATGTTTGATTCTCCAATAATGCATCATATTCTTCCTGCATAGCTTTCTCCCAATTTTCTTTAACTTTTGCCTCTTCATATGTAGAAGGGTCTTCATCTGCTTTAATCATGTAAGCATAATCTTTGGTAGCCAAAAATGAAGTATCATAGCTATACCTTGTAGGTTGCCATTTGTTCCTTGTAGACCTCCTAAGTTCTCCACTTCTTGAGGTTTCTGGTTCTTCATATTCAGGATCAAATCTTGGTGTTTCTTCCACTTCAACCTGCATTTCATTATTCTCTTGCTCATCAAATATCTGAACCTTTGATTTACCTTTCCTTTGGCTCACAATTTCTTCATCATCTGTATTAATATTGATAGTACCTGCATACCAAGTACCTTGCTCATCAAATGTAACATCTTTTGATACAAGAAAATGTTCTGTGGATGGATTCCACAACCTATATCCCATCTGCTTATCATCACAACCAATAAACACATATTTTTCAGCTTTAGGTTCCAATTTGTGCCTTAATTGTGATGACACATATGCATAGGCCAAACATCCAAATACTTTGCAATGGTCTAGTGTAGGTCTCATACCCCACCATGCCTCATAAGGTGTCATTCCCTGCAAAGCTTTACAAGGTAGCCTATTGATCAAATAAGTAGCTGTGTTTACAGCCTCAGCCCACAAATAATTTGGGCAATTTTTCTCCTTCATCATGGACCTTGCAAACTCAACAAGAGTCCTATTCCTCCTTTCTGCTACACCATTTTGTTGAGGAGAGTACCTGCAAGTAATCTCTCTTTTTATACCTGCATTCCACAAGTAATCACTGAACTCATTAGAGAAATACTCTCCCCCTCCATCTGACCTTAGTCTCTTCAACTTATGTCCTGTAATTCTCTCTGCATACATATGATAATGTTTGAAAGTATTGAATACTTCTGACTTATCTTTGATCACGTAGATAGTGATCCATCTGGTAGCATCATCAACATAAATCACATAATACCTTGAGCCATTGATACTGAAGTCCTTTGATGGTCCCCACACATCTGTGTGTACCAACTCAAGTTTCTCTGAATACATAAACCCATGCTTGGAGTAGGATTGCTTATGAGCCTTACCTAATTGACATGCCTCACATCTATATGTCATATGTTGACCTGCAACATTAGGCAATCCAAGCACTGAAGCATTATTAATCATGTCTTTAATACCTCTTTCATTGAAATGTCCAAGTCTCTTGTGCCAAAGATCTAACTCAGAGATCTTATGTCCTCCATAGGTGAACAAGGCATGACCAACATTACCTTGAATCTTCAATGTGAACAATCTTCCTTCTTTCTTCCTTGAAACAATTTGTTTATACCCATTGCTAGGGTCTTCCACAAACACTCCTTCATTAGTGAACCTTACTTCATAACCTTTTTCCACAATTTGTCCTACACTTATCAAATTCTTAGGAATTGTAGGAACATACAAGACCTTAATCAATAAGGTGCTACCATCCTTGGCCTTCACTGATCCAATTGACTTCACATTGTGCTTTGTGTTGTCACCTGTTTGAACAACATGATTAGATACCTTATTCTCCAAATCAGTCATCAAGGCTATATTATCACTCAGGTGATTGCTACATCCTGAGTCAATGTAGAAGACTCTTTGATCTTCACTCTGCCTTTCACAAGTTGCATTCATTATCAATGTTGAATCTTCCTTTTGATCTGAAGCATAATTTTAGTAGGTGTTGTTATATTGTTGACTTTGGAAACCTCTACCTGCATTTTTTTCCAAAGTAACCCCTACTACCTCTGCCTCTGAAATTACCTCTTTGATTTCTGCCACCTCTTCCTCTTGAATTATAGTTTTGATTGTATCCTCCATTACTTTGATTATTATGCCAACAATCATTAGCTAAATGATTTGTCTTACCACAAATCCAGCATGCTTTGGCTCCATCTTTGTTGTTCCTGCCTCTTCCTCTACCTTTGCCACCTCCTCTACCTCTTAGGAAGTTGGCTTGACTAGTTGTACCTTCATCTTCACCTGATTGTTGCTTTCCTTTGTTAGCTTTCTTCTTGTCCTTTGAGTACATTGCATGACATGTACTTTTGTCACCATCTCCTTTAACATCCTGCTCAAATGTTAGCATATGACCTAGCAACTGATTTAAATCAGGAGTGAAATGATCAAGTGATAATTCTGTAGACAAAATGAATGGCTTCCATTTGTCATCACCTCTCAAACCTGTAAGCATTTGCCTTACCAATTTATCCTCCTCAATATCTTCATCAACAGCTCCTAATGCATCTGCAATGTCTTTCATCCTTGTTACATAGTCTGAAATGGATTGAGAGGCCTTCTTCTTGAAAGTTGTAAATTCTGCCCATAAAGATGCCTTCCTTGACTTTGTGTTGTTTTGGAAATGCTCTTCCAAGGCATTCCATATATCACTTGCACTTTCAAGACCTCTAATGTGAGGTAGCAAGTAATCATTGACTGCCATATAGATAATGCTCCTAGCTTGAGCATCTTTCTTCATCCAAATCTTCAAATCTGATAATTCTTCCCTAGTTGGAACACTAGGATCTCTAAATTGAGGCTTTTCTTCTTCTCCTGTAATGTAAGCTATCAAATCTTTGCTCATTAGATGAGCTTCCATCCTCATTGACCATGCAGGATAGTTTTCTCTATCCAACTTCTCTATTTGAAGAGAATCTCCCATCCTTCCTTCACCTGTATATTGAATTCTTCAACCTTTATAAAGTATAAGGTTACCTTTACTTCGAATAATACTCCTTTTGACTTCCTTGATGTCGTATGATCTCCTTCTCAAGCTTTCCTTGCAAGCTTTCACCCTTTGAATCTTCAGATGTCAAATTCTTTGTAGCTGCAGCAGTCGGGATCCTCCTTTTCTTCAATTCTGATGCTTCCTGCTCTGATACCACTGATGGAGAGTGTTAATCTCCAAAAGAACAACCTACTCTTGAATTTAGAACACCTCTATATCAAGATTAAGTCAAAATCTTCACCAATTTAAGAGATCAATGACCAAATATAAATTTCTTGACTAAACTGTGAAGAAGGAAATTACTCAGAAAGTCTGCTGCATAAATCTTGCTCATTGACTGAGTAAATGTGTAAAGTTTTTTATGAAACTTTGCACAAGGTGTCGCCTAAAGATTGCACACCTTCTCCAAGTCAAATCACTCCAAAAGATTCAGTAGATCTTGAGAAATCTACTTACCAAGTTACCTATGTCTAAATCTATACTTCTGAGAAGTCGATTTGGACACCCTTAACTTCTTAGCTTTAATTCTCTGAGTATAGAACCCGTTTAAGCAAATGCTTTTAGCCACGAGTAGCTTACCTTCCAACTTAAAGATTAAGTGCTTACTTGCACAAAACGTTAAACTGTGGAGTGAGAAATGATCAAATCATTAAGATCAAAATTTGCTCCTGTTTCAGGAACCAGTGAGTACTTTCTCACATGTAAATGTTCCTACACACAATTCTCTTAGCCTGATCACAATTAGACTTTCAAACTCTAGCCATAGATTGATTAACTATGGACTTAGACATCTCCAAAAGGAATTCACAAAAGATTTACTACACAAGGAGAAAACTCAGAAACTTCGGGCGCAAAAATTCTGTCATTTCTGAAGAAGACTACAACTGAATGAGAGAGAGACTTCAACTCACTTCTCATGTGTCTAATGAGACTTACAACATCTCATTTCTCTATTCCTATGCTCATACATAGTCTCTCCTTGTCTTCTCTCTATTGCCCCGACATTTTTCCAAAGTATTTATAGGCAAATATGTACAGACTTATGTCAAATCATAAGTATAAGTAACCTATGTCTTAACTAATGTACATATGTGTACATGTCTTTCACTCTGTGAATGTATCCATCTTCTATGCTTCAAGAATTGTTCTTATCTCCATTCTTTGTCTTTCAAATCTTCCATTGGTGATTGGTCTGCACCAACATATATGTGTGTGTATGTATGCATGTGTACATGTGTGCATGTGTATGTATGCATGTGTATACATGTGTGTGTATTGTTGGGAGAGATGGTAGGATGCACTCAAGAGATTGAGTTGAAGCTGCTAAACCTGCTTTGCTCCAGCCCTCCTTGACTCAGATATGCTTAGTACACTTGATTAGCTTCCAAATGATACCAAGAAAGCATATATGTACTTTGCAATTGATATGTGTAATGATCAAATAAAAAACAAACTACTTGAGACTTCAAAAATTCTAGAAAACTTGCTATTTCTATAGTGACACCTGCTCAGTCTTTCACTCAGTGTGACCAGCACACTTACAATTGATCTAATTCCTTCTGGACATATTAAATTAGCTTAACAAGCTACCATTTGCAAGTGGAATGAAAAGAAATGACAAACTATACTCTGAGAAATGAGTTTAGCAAAATTATATGTACCCCCGACTTTTTAGGAATTCTGCAGACACAAACCAGTGTGCACTTGGAGCGAGGTTTCTCCGAGATGGCTGATCCTTTGACCTTGAGATTTTGTAGGCGTGTAGTATGCTTGGAGCTGGTTCGAATGTGCTTTTAATCACTTGATTTGGTTTGGTAGATCCTGAGATATGCTCCTTTGAAGTTGACAGACTTGGAGATGGTGACTCAGAGAAAAACAGAGATTATAAATGTGTATACTTCTATTGATTGATGTAGTTGTACAATCTCATTAGCATGACAAGCATAGCTAATTGAGGTATTGTGGTGTAGGCTATGAAGTAGCACTAACACACACAGAGTTACAATGGTAGAATTCCTCGGGGAGTGAGCTCAAATGTGACTAGCGCTAAAAAACATGACTTTTCAAGTACTTCTTTTATAGAAGTTGAGTTGAGATTTGAATTTGAATTCAAATTCAAATCTCCTACAATCACTCCTCTAAAATTAGGGAGATATTCTCTCCATTTACACCATCCAAATTCCACGAATCCAATCAAGTAGGTAAGTGATTAAAGTGATTACATGTAAATGCCAAGTCATATAGACTTTTACAATGAGTAAAATGTAATAACACATAGGCAAGTGTTCCTATGGTTCTAGCTTCTCATAGTGATATCCTTCAAGGGTTCCAAGCTAATCTTCCAAGGTTCCAAGCCAAGTGTGAAGGCTTGAAATGCACCAACAGCTCCCCCTCAAGCCAAGCACTTTGTCTTAAGTCTTCATCTTTAGTCTTAAATCACATCTTGCAATCCAATCATGGATTTGAATCTGCATAACTTGTTTCCATCCAATGTTTTAGTGAGTAAATCTGCACATTGCATATTAGTAGACACATAAGTCAATTGAATGTCTTTACTAAGCAACTTCTCTCTCACATAGTGGTAATGAACCTCTATGTGTTTGGTTCTAGCATGATATATTGGATTAGCTGCAAGGTGAAGAGAGCTTGTGTTATCTCCAAAGATGATTGGAGGCCTAGTGTATAGGCCTAGATCTGTATACAAAAGCTTTAACCAGATAGCTTCTTGAGTGGCATTGGTAAGCCCTCTATACTCTGCTTCAGTGGATGACAATGCCACTGTAGGTTGCTTCTTGGCTGACCAAGAAATAGGCTTATCTCCTGCAAAACAAATGTAGCCTGATGTGCTTCTCCTATCATCCTTGCATCCTGCCCAATCTGCATCTGAATACACTTTAATATCAATATCTGATGTATAAGGAAAGTACAAACCATGGTTCTGAGTTCCCTTCAAATACTTCAAGATCTTCTTTGCTACCTCTAGGTGAGGTGCCCTTGGTTTATGCATGAATTGACTAAGCACACTAACTCCATATGCTATGTCAATTCTTGTCAAGGTAGCATAATTCAAACTACCTACCATGCTTTGATATCCTGTAATGTCTTGTATTTCATCACCTTCATGAGCACTTAGCTTTAGGTTGACCTCCATTGGAGTAGTTGAGACTTTAGCATCCTGTAAGCCAAACTTCTTGACCATATCCTGTACATACTTCTTTTGAGTGATATATATACCTGAGTTGGTGTAGACTAACTCAAGACCTAAGAAGTACTTCAATAATCCAAGATCATTAATCTTGAATTCTTTCATCATCTGTCCTTTGATGTGTCTAATCCCATTGACATCATTGCCTGTAATGATGATGTCATCAACATAAACACACAAGTAGATTACCTTTGTACTACTTCTTTTTATGAACAGAGAAGTGTCAGCTTTGCTCATCACAAATCCTTGGTCTTGGAGGTAGGTTGTCAACCTGTAATTCCATGCTCTAGGTGCCTGCTTCAATCCATATAGAGCCTTCTTTAATTTACAAACATAATTTACCTTCTTGGGATCTTCATAGCCAGGTGGTTGTGACATGTAGACTTCTTCAGATATCCATCCTTTACAACAGAGTGTTTAGTATCATCACATGTCTGTACCTGATGTTTGCCCTTGGGTTCTTCCAAATCAGAGAGTAGTGCCACATTGCCAGCTACATGGTTAGAACATCGTGAGTCAATATAAAATAAATGATCATCATTTGTACCTGCCTTGGAGGTCATATTCATGATCAATAGGGAGTCAACTTGCTCCTCTGTGTAGTTGTTGTAATCCCTTCTATTTCTGAATCCACCTTGGTAATTACCATTGTGGTTGTGGTTGTAATTGTTGTTGTATTGATTGTTGTATCCATTGTAGCTTTGGTGTTGGTTGAATCTGTCTCTCCCTTGAGAGTATCCACCTCTTTGATAGCCTCTTCCTCTCTGATTCTTGTAGTTCTTGTAGCATTCATCTGTGGTATGATTGGACAATCCACAAATGTTGCATGGTGATGAGTTGTAGGGTCTCCCCCTACCTGACTTACCTCCTCTGCCTCTTCCTCTTGAAGATCTACCTCTCCCTGCATAATTAGCTTGGGAGGTAGAGCCTTCTTCTTCCTGTTTCTTCCCTTTACCTTTATCCTTAACTTTCTTATCAGTATATAGAGCAGAGGGGTTGTTACCTTTTGATTGATCTCTTGCCTTTGTAAACTTTGCTTCATGTGTGAATAGTTGGCCCATGAGTGTTGTGAGATCTGAGGTATGCATGTCCATGTAGAGGTCCATTGCAGTGGTGAAGCTTTCCCACTTATCATCTGCCTTGAGTCCATTTGTTACTTGCCTGACTATTTGCTCCTCTTCAATCTCCTCTCCAATGCTTGCTAATTGGTCTGCCACATCTTAAATCTTTGTCATATACTCTGAGACTGATTGCTTGGGCTGCTTCCTAAGGGTTGTGAAATCAATCCACAGTTGATTCTTCCTGGCCCTTGTGTTGGAAGAAAAATATGTTGACAGGGTTTCCCAAGTCTCTTGGGAAGTCTTACAGTTCCTTACATGAGGTAAAAGGAAATCAGATATAGAGTTAAGAATGTAAGACCTTGCCAAAGCATCCTTTGCACACCATTGGTTGAGTCTCTCTTGTTCATCCTTGGTGGGTAGTCCTCTAGCTTTGAATGAGGGCAATTCCTCATCTCCTGATATGTATCCAAATAGGCTTCTTCCTTGTAGATAGGTCTTCATCCTTAGAGACCAAGCTTGGTAGTTGTTCCTATCCAATTTGTCAATGAATGAAGGAAAACCATCTCCCATGTTTACCTTATTTGCTCTGATACCACTGTTGGGAGAGATGGTAGGATGCACTCAAGAGATTGAGTTGAAGCTGCTAAACCTACTTTGCTCCAGCCCTCCTTTGCTTCAGATATGCTTAGTACACTTGATTAGCTTCCAAATGATACCAAGAAAGCATATATGTACTTTGCAATTGATATGTGTAATGATCAAATCAAAAGCAGACTACTTGAGACACCTGCTCAGTCTTTCACTCAGTGTGACCAGCACACTTACAATTGATCTAATTCCTTCTGGACATATTAAATTAGCTTAATAAGCTACCATTTGCAAGTGGAATGAGAAGAAATGACAAACTATACTCTGAGAAATGAGTTTAGCAAAATTATATGTACCCCCGACTTTTTAGGAATTCTGCAGACACAAACCAGTGTGCACTTCGAGCGCGAGTTCTCCGAGATGGTTGATGCTTTGACCTTGAGATTTTGTAGGCGTGTAGTATGCTTGGAGCTGGTTCCAAGGTGCTTTGAATCACTTGATTTGGTTCAGTAGATCCTGAGATATGCTCCTTTGAAGTTGACAGACTTGGAGATGATGACTCAGAGAAAAACAGAGATTATAAATGTGTATACTTCTATTGATTGATGTAGTTGTACAATCTCATTAGCATGACAAGCATAGCTAATTGAGGTATTGTGGTGTAGGCTATGAAGTAGCACTAACACACACAGAGTTACAATGGTAGAATGCCTTGGGGAGTGAGCTCAAATGTGA
>CM035416.1:122362607-122372607 GCA_020310875.1 Ceratopteris richardii | reverse complement strand
CTTCCCAAAAACTGCCGATCTTTATCGCTTCCCTTTGTGCGCTTTAAATAGAAGTCTGCTACAAAGTTTCCGCGAATCCACTTTTTACGGCACCTGTCCGGGTTCATCCGTCTTGGTTCGGCGGCCCCCTAACACTGGCACGCACGGTGGACTCGAACCCGCAGGTGCAGTACTGTTGGCAACATCCTTTTGCACTGCCTGTCGGTCCATGCCAGGGTTTGACTCCCCAATCCTTTCTGACCGCACTTGTTCTAGTGGCGGAACAAGTATAGCCAGCCATCTCCTGCGAAAAAGTGTCCAGCTATTTTGAACACGGCTATCCAACTGTTGTTTTAATAAATCTATGTCCACATTTGTCATCAATGTGGCATTTAGTTCTACACCCTCATCCTTTAATATCTGCTTTTCGAACTCCTGCAATACTTGTATCCTTGACTGCAAAATTTTATTTTCGGCTTGCAGGTGAGCATTCAGGGTAGAAAAACTGGACATTTCGGTTTGAATTTGTGTTCGGATAGTTTGCTGCCACTGATTAAAGTCTTGGACACACTTTTTTGTGGTGATCAATTCTGCCATAAGATGCTGGTTGTTTTTCTGGAACACCTGTATTAACGCTTCTTTGTCATCCAATTCTTTTTGCATCTGTGTCATTACTGAATTGGACTGAGTCATCGTGGCCAGTAATAACTCGTTTTTGTGCTGAATCGCTTGTTCTTGTTGCCGTAAATATTGAGAAACCTCTTGGAGTTGGTTTTGCATCCTTATGACAAAATCGGGTTGGGGGTCATCCGGTGCTTGCTTTGGACTGGCAGTTGGCAAGTTGTCTGCCATTCGTCTTTTAATGGACAGCCGAAACGGCGTCCCTACTGTCTGATTCTGTGCACTGTTACCTGTGTGGAATAAAGATGCAGACGAGGTGGAGGGTTGAGCTGCTTCCTCAAGCTCTGTGTGGTGCTCTGAATTTATTTGATCATGTTCACCGGGATAAAAAGGGGGGGACCAGTGTAACTGCTTATCCTTTACAGATTGGACAAAATTAAATATAGCAGCTAAATAGGCTGCTAGTCTGTTGTTGGTGTGGGATCTTCTCTTATCCCCAACAATGATTTGTGCGTAGAGGTGGTCATAGAGCCAATGTGTCCAGCTAACCGGACCTCCTTCTTTGGCATGCAATAGGGGGGAAAAATTTTCTTTCGACATTAAGTCGAATTTGACTAGTAAACAAAGCTTTTCTAAATACCATTTAAATTGTTCTCGTCGGTGATAGGTGGCGTTTTTCAACATGTAATACCGTCGGGGGCCTTCACAATCGCCAAATTCCTTCCTCAAGTCCTCATTTGAACATTTAAGATATCAGGCGCCATCGTAGAGTGGTAGTTTAAATACGGCTGAGACGAGCTGGGGCGAAAATCGTACCTGATTGAGAATGAAGCCGTTGGTTTGTCGCATGCTATGTAATTGGTCCTCTGCATCGTCATTAGCAATCCATTGTTTCCACGGTAATTGGGCAAACTGGTGGAGCCCTATCTTCTGTAGCCAATCTTCATTCTTTTGCGATTTGATGTCGAGCTCGATTTTAAATTCGGTGGAGAATTTATGCTGGGTCTTTTCTGATGCAGAAGTTACTGCGTCATCTTCTTCATCTTGTAGGGTGGTATCTGTTGTTGTTACCACATAGGTCTGCGTATGGGCGCGCTTTCTGAATTGCCAGCGGAGAATGTCAGATTCCGACATGCTTGGTTAAGGTTTGCTGAGAAGAATATGCTGGAAGTTGCTAACAAGTGCTGAATCTCGAAGAATGCTAATTTAGAAAGCTATACTCTGTAAACGCATTTTATAAACATCGGTGCTTGAACGGCCATTTGCTCTACTGATTGTATGTCAGTAGGACATGACTCTTCCCTCCCTTGATAATATTTGTATCCGAGTAAAAATCATTATGCCGCATGTTACACTGTTGATTGGTGCTAGACTGAACAAGATTTTTCATGTGCGAAAATGTCAGAAAACCAAAATTTGATTATCATATTCATACATTATGAATTTGGATGGCGAATATACTCATTCGTCGATGAGACCTTCGAGATACATACTCCTAGCCGATCTAAATGTTCGAGCTATCTTTTTCTTGAGAGTTTCTAATAGTTGTTTTAGCGTATCAGGCTCTAGAAGCTGCACATCTATTCTAGCAGAGCTAAGTGCGATTGCTTCGGTGAGCACATTCTCGGCCTGGGTCTGCACAAAAGCTTCCTGTAGATAAAAATCGTTGGCTAGTGCGGCGTCCTTGGAAGTCTTCATTTCGTCTAGTTTGGTCTTTAGCTCTGCAATATACTCCTTCTGGTTGCGCAGTTGGTTGTCTTGGCGTTCAAACTGCTGGGTTTGGAAATCCAGAGTTTTCTTAAATGCATCTCGTTCTCTGCGCGTCTTGTCGATATCCTTGAGGTATTGTCCTTCCCGTATCAGCTGGCGTTTTAGAATACTGTTAACTTCATTTGCGCATTCTTCGGCTCGCCGTAACTGTTCTTGGATTTGTTCGGTTTCTTTCTGTTGATCCTGATTCTTTTGGATGGCTTCCTACAATTGAATCTTCGTCTCTACGATCAATTTTTCGAGGGAGGTGTTGATATCTTCTTTTGCGTGGATGGTGGCCTTCAAGGCTTGGATTTCTTCATGCGCTGTGTGTAGGAGTCGATCTTTGGCTGCAAGTTGCTCAAGGGCTGTATCTCGTTGCTCTACTAGGGTCTGTTCTGCCGAGAATTTGGCTTGGAGCTCTGCTAACTGCGTCTGGAGCTAATGGTTCTCAATCTTTGTGGCTTCGATTTCTTCCTAGAGGGGGGTGATATCAGCTTCCAGTACGTCGACCTTGTATTGATATTCGGCCTTCAGGTTGTCCGTGGCTTCCTTAAATTGTATGGGCAGTTGGTGTGATAATTGCATGAGGAATTGCCCCATGGAGGCTAGTTCCAAAAATACGGTGGGTGGTGGTGGTGGTTGACGAGGCTGAGAGGAGGTATCGGTGAGGAGATTCTGAGAATTTGGCGGAGAGTAGTTAGGGGAGGAAGAGGAGGAAGGTGTAGGTTCAGAACCGAGTCGGCGGGATGGTTCCGGTGGGAGGTCGGGGTTGACAGGTGGGGTAGGCAGAACAGAGTCAGTCGTAGTTACCTGTGCAACGGTTTGTTGTTCGGCTTCTGTATGATTGATGGCCGCAATAAGTTCATCCAGTGCTTTTGTGGCGGTTTCCGGTTCGTCCTGTTGATGCTCAGATTCCTTTTCGGTGGACAGTATCTCTGTATCTGCTTGGTTTTGTTGGTCTTGTTGCTCTGTCGAAGTGTCGTTGTGTATTGAAGTGGCGGTGTCGTGGTAAGTTTCTTCTTGCTTATCTTCTTCGGCGTCGTGTTTCTTTCCGGCGGATCCTTGGACTTCACTTTCTGAAGAGCTGATCCTGATTCGCTTCTTGCGGAAGAATTGATTGATCTCTTCGTCGTCTTCTTCAGTTTCCTCGAGTGGTTGTGCTGATTCTTCGTGCCTAATTGCTGGGCCTGTGGGTGGGGGTTGTGCGGCGAGAATGGTTGGGAAGAGGAAGGAGATGATGTGGGGAAGGCGAGAGCGCGGAGAGCTGCCTTTCTGGAGTTGTTTTACTATAGCGACCGATTCTTTATGGATTCGTTGGAAGAAATAAGAGGCAAAGTTTACGGGTTCACGGGTGGCTAATTCTAGGGCGGAATAGAAGGGGCGAGAGATGCCGTAGGTTCGTTTTTGCAGGTTGAGGATTGCTACGAGGAACTGTAGGGCGGATCGTTCGGGTTCTGGGCGGCAGAGAATGGCATATTCGTTGGATGAGGAGCGGGGAAAGAGTTCGGTCATGCGAGCGATAGGGATGCTAGGACCATTTTCGCGTCCTTGCGGGGTGAGGCGGTAGGCTGCAGAGAAGGCTTGGAAGGTGATGACGGTTCTATATGGGAGGGAAGGGAAGACCCACTGTCGTTCGGTGATGGGAAATTGGGCGATGGCGTGGATGATTTGTGTGGAGAAGGGATGGGCTTCCACTGAGTGCCAGGGGAACTCAGCGAAGTTGGACAATCCTCTGCAGCGCAGGTATTCGCCGACGTCTGTCGGGATACCATCACGGAAAGCAGCGTAGTTGGCTAGTGCTTCCATGGTGTTTACAAGCACACTTACAAGTAACACAGAAGACAAAGATAATGCGTATAGTCTCGAGAACACAATAGTGTTGTGGCGCAACCGAGGGGGTTAAATAAGGAGAACACGGTGGGAGGGGGAAGGGGGATGGGTATCATTGTGCGGTGCGGGAAAGGTACTGTTTGCATGCTGGCGTGTGTGCTTGAGTGACCGGTAGGGAGAGGCGGCTAGTAACATAAAGATTCGTACAAAACACTACTAAAAAGGGAGACGAAAAAAAAGAAAAACACAAAAATTTATACAAAACACGGTTCGCCGCCAAATAATTTAATGCGTACTAGTAGTGGGATAATACGGCCGCAGCTTCGACCCATTGATTACCTTTGGAAGTGGATTTCCGGTCAACGTAGTCAACCGAAAAGTTGCCGGACCGATTTGTTCTGAGATCTTGAAAGGGCCGAACCATCGTAGTTTGAATTTTCCTGCTGCTCTATCCGATTTTGCGTTATAGAAGAGTACAAGTTGTCCTACCAAAAAGATTGGAGTCTTCAAATATCGATCGTGTGTCTTGGCTTGCCTTAGTTGTATTTCGCGCATAGTTAAAAAACTGAGCCATCGGTGCTCATCAAGTTCTCTAAGTGCGTCCATTCTTGCTGTTAGCGAATATTCTGGTAGCATTTTCTGAGTGATTGCTACACGCATACTTGGGATGACTACTTCCATGGGTGCTATTGCTTCTAAACCATAAGCTAGTTTGAAAGGTGTCAAGCCTGTTGTTACCTTATATGTAGTCCGGTACGCCCATAATACTGCAGGTAGTAGTTGATCCCATCTTTCCGGTGCTTCCATGATCAATTTCCGGAGGATATTCAAAAGTGATTTGTTTGTACTTTCGGCCAATCCATTGGCAGGTGGATAATAAGGAGAGCTAAAGTTATGTGTGACTTGGAATGATTGTGTAAGGGCCTTCATTAGATTGTTCACAAAGTGAGTACCTTGATCTGAGACAATTTCCAGGGGTAAGCCAAATCGTGGGAAGACATCCGTGAGTAGACATTTTGCTACGGTGACCGCTGTAGCAGATCGTAAAGCCCATGCTTCTGCCCATCTTGTTGCATAGTCTGTACAGGTTAGTATGTATCTGTTGTTACTGAAGATTGCTGGGGGTGTGATTGGACCGATAAAATCTAATCCCCATTTCTGAAATGGTTCGAGTGGCAAGATAGGTTGCAGAGGAAAAAGATGCCTTTGCAAAGGCTGACCAGTTCTTTGACAAGTATCACATTGTTTAACAAACTGTGCGACATCTTTGTACATTGTCGGCCACGAGAGACCTCCTTGCAGAATTTTCCGTTGAGTTAAGTCTACTGCAAAATGGCCACCAGAAGGAATTGAGTGCGCCAAAGTGATAACTGAATTAACCTCATGAGGTGGAATACAGCGAAGTAAGATTCCGGTATGATCTGCATAATATAGTTCTCCTGCTACTAGCCGGAATCGACGGCTAAAAACTGCCAATTTCCTTCGAACTGCCTTGGTGGTCTCAGATGGGAAGCATCCTTCGGTGAGAAAAGTTAGAATCTGATCATAGTATGTAGATGGTGCTTGTGGGTGGGCCGTCTCATCGGATAGTAGTTCAACATTATAAATCGCAGGAGTCGTGTCATCTATACCTAGTGGAGCTTCACCGGAATCCAGGCGAGATAAGAAATCTGCTAGGGCATGTGCATTTCCGGGTCGGTGAATGACGTCATAGTCGAATTCTTGTAAAAGTAGCACCCATCATGCTAATCGTCCACCTAAATGCTGCTGTCTTACTAGATAAACAAGGGCAGCATGATCCACATGAAAGGTAAATTTCCGGCCTAATAAATAATGTCTGAACTTTTTGATTGAGTAAATCAATCCTAGGCATTCTCTTTCAGTAGTAGAGTAATTCTTTTCTGCTGGTGCAAGCCTTCTACTGGCGTAATAAACAGGGCAAAACCACTTATCTGTTTGCTGCATCAGAATACTGCCAATTGCAATATCTGAAGCGTCAACAAAAACATGGAACGGATTGTCCCAGTCCGGTGGTTGTAAAATTGGAGCTTGCGTCAAGAGATACTTGAGCCGATCAAATGTAGTTTGGCATTCTTCAGTCCATTCAAACTGTCGGGGAGTTTTTGTGATTAGCCTGTTTAATGGTACTGCTAGGTGGGCAAGCCATCGTAAGTGTCTACCATGCCACCGTATTTGACCCATAAAACGCATTACTTCTTTTGGAGTTGCTGGTACCGGGGCTTCTAATATTGCCGAAATTTTATCTGGGTCTACTCGGATACCTTGAGCAGATACAATATGCCCAAGTAGTTTGCCACATGAAACCGCAAACACGGATTTGTTTGGGTTAAGACAGAGTCTATATTCTCTACATTTCTGAAAACAACATCGTAAATGACTTAAATGTGCTATCATCTTCCCAAAGATCGAGAAGTCGTCAAGATATACTTGCATGAATGAAGTGAGATAAGGAGAAAATATCTCCTGCATACATCGCTGAAATGTGCTTGGTGCATTTCTTAATCCGAACCACATTACGGTGCAGGCGAAGACACCCCAATTGGTAATGAAAGCACTTTTTGGTATATCTTCTTCAGCCATTCTAACCTGATTGTAACCGTTGTATCCGTCTAAGAATGAATACATTTCGTGGCCTGCTACCCTATCAAGCATGGTATCCAAAAAAGGGATCGGGAAAGGATCTGGTACTGTTGCTGCGTTCAATTTCCGGTAATCTACACAGATTCGTAGTTGTTTATTTTTCTTTGGCACAATCACAATTGGTGAAATCCATTCAGCATGTTCTACTGGTACGATGAATCCTACTTTTAACAATCTATCAAGTTTGTCTTTTACCTGAGAGGCATAATTGGGATTCATCCGATAACTGGGCTGCCTATTCGGTTTAGCTTCAAGCTTCAGCATGACTCTGTGCTGATATATGCGCGGGTCTAATCCCTTCATATCTTTGTAATCCCATGCAAAGACGTCTGAGAATTCTCGAAGGAGCTGAATCAAATTAGCCTGAAAATTTTCCGGTAAGTTTTGCTTTATTTTTACAGGTCGACGATTATTCTTGTCTCCTAGATTGTACGTGATCAACTGGTCTTCAGGGACATAAAATTGTTGTGGGTTCTCTGTATCCTCTGTTGGCTTGAATAATGATTGTAATTCATTATCTGCTTGGTCAGACTGTTCGGTGATAGCTACTACTGCACAAACTGAAGTGTTCCAGTTATTAATGACAGACTGTAGATCAACAGTTCCTAGAGACATTAAATTGGCGTTATTTTTCAGAAATTGCTCTTCTTCATCATCTGATAGTCCATCTAACATATGAACTGGTTCAGCGAGATAAGGTCTGGTGTGAAGTTCGCAGGGTTGTATAGCATCTAGTTTTACTACATATTTACGATTGGCATCCTTGAAGGTGAGCTCTTGCGCAGACCAGTCCTGTATTACTTTTGCATGCTTCAGCCAAGGTCGGCCGAAAAGAAGATTGTAATCCAAGGTGGATTCGGGTAGATCTAGTATAACAAAAGTCATTTTGAAAGTCGTACCTTGTAGAGTAATGGATACATTCCGTACAAGTCCTACGGGATGGACTCTAGATTGATCAGCCATTCTGACGAATAATTGAACTGGTTCGATTTCGGTCCAGCCTAGCTTTTTACATAATGTTGCGGTTGCAATGTTTACGCCGGAGCCCCCGTCAATTAATACCTGCGTGATCTTCTGATCTTTATACCATACTGTAATCAAGGGCACTGCATGATCAACCGTAGAATCAGATTCTGGTTGAACTGCAGCGATTGCTGGAATGCAAGAGGGTGCCGGGGTAAAATGTTGTTGAAACTGTTGCCGGATTCCAGGTACTAATGTTAAAAGTTGGCCGAGAGGTAGGGTGATAGATGCTTTGGATAAAATTTCCCAGGCCTGTTGAGATTGGTTATCCTGCTCTTTTGAACTTGAAGTTTCTGCTGTTGCTGAAGTATCTGCTGTTATGTCTTCTGCCGATGGTTGTTCTACTGCTGCTTCTTTTTGTTGCATTCCTTCCTTTGCTGCCGAGGTTTGAGTCACCGGAATGGGTTCTGGGAACACTGGTGGTTCTGTAGCAGTCCAGTGACTAGCCTTGTTATACATCCTATGTTGTTCTCGTATCCCTGGTTCAAATACTTCTGCTGCTGGCTGCAGTTGTTTACCTGATCGGGTCTGGACCGTAGCAGTTTGTGTTTCCACCGGAGTAATTTGTACCATATTGGCCATTGGGTTTTGCCGCTCCTTCTTTCTTTGATCATACTCAGCTGCATCTTTGCAATATCTTCTAATGTGTCCGAATTCACCACAAAAATGACAGCGTGGTGGTGGTAAATTGGGGTTTTCTGGTGGTGGTCCGTTCTGCCATCGGTTGGCATTATAATTGTTGTTCCTTTGTCCTCGGTAGTTCCGATATCCCTGTGGTTGATTGTTTCTCAGTTGCGGAGGTACATAGTGATTTGCTGCCTGCCCATGTTCTTGAATAACAGCATTGACTGTCGCTGTTCCCTGTATTCTAGCATTGTAGATACAATTTCCGGTGGAGTGTCCGGCAGTGTTGCAGATAGCGCAGAATGTTTGATTTAGCGCACAGTTAGCACTTGTATGTCCTGATTTTTTGCACGTGGTGCAGTATACTTGCCTGGTTATATCTTCAATCATATTTTTGTTTGTTCTTAACCATTCCAAGTCTTCTGAAAATCCACCAACCTTGGATTCCAGTTGCAAAGCCATGGCGATGACTGCATCTAATGTCATTGCTCCGACACATCTGATAATCATGATCTGCTTCAATTGCGGGTTTAAGCCATTGATAAACCACTGAGTGATGACATCATCAGGTAGATTAGCATGTGCCTGTGGTATCTGTCGTAAATGTGTTCTGAAGAGAGTAGCGTATTCCTGGACAGTCTGATTTGCCTTCTGTCGGTTGCTCTGTAGATACTCAAAGATTTCAGCAGGATTCTTCTTTAGTCTAAATCGTTGTAGAAAGGCATCTCGTACTGCATCGTAGGTACCGAAATGATTAATGTCGTATTTCGTAAGCCATCTAGCCGCTTCATTGACCAACGTAGATTGAAAAACAATGTCTTTGTATGCCTGATCAGGTGGATGGTTGAGGACTGCATAACTGATCTCGAAAGTGCTTACGTGAGCATCTGGGTCATCTCCTGGGAATCCACCAAATTTCGTGTAGGTTACTCCTGTCGGAGGGAGCCTCGGTTGACCTAACTGTTGTTGTTGTTGTTGTCCGTTCATCGTGGGTGTCTCCGATCCTGTATCTTGAGGTTGATTAGTTGAACTATCAGAATCTGGCTCGCCGGACAGCGTGCCTTCCGGTGTGCTGTTTCTGCGCAGGATACTTCGGATCTCTGCTTCGAATAAGTCTCCTTCCTTTTGGATATCTAATATCCGAAATCTTTCTTCCAGACACGCGGGTCTGGCTGAGGATTCTGCAACAAATGCTAATCCTTGACCGCCAGTTGGTGTTTCTATCACCGGAATATCACCGGAATGAGCTAACAGTCTCCCAGACTGTAGCGGTTTTTCGCTATTACTGATTTCTTTTCCTAGAGTTTGTCTAATCTCCAGTGGTGCCTTGATAGCTTCTAGAACTACTGTACTTTGGTTAGGCTGGGTCGAAGTAACACCAGTATGTACCAAAGGCGTTGATCGTTCCACCGGAATATGACCGGAATTAATTCTAGCGTCCTTAACTTGCTCGACCACTGAGTCTGGTCGCGTTATCCCTTCTTCTTCTAGAGTTGTTTTTTGTACTTTT
>CM035416.1:122340107-122352607 GCA_020310875.1 Ceratopteris richardii | reverse complement strand
GCAAATGAAGAGTGACGACTCGGAATGGTGATCTCCTTCAGCAAAATTTCATCAATAAAGGGTTTGATTGTTTTCTGAGTTAATTTTATATATGTATATAATGCTATTTGTTTTAAATGTTTCTTATTACTTGCCTAGATTTTTATGAATGCAAGAAATGATCCAGGTAAAGACAATGGGAATAAAAGTCAAAGCACAAAATTCAGAATTCTTTTCATTAGTTTCCTCCTATAACCTTAATCTTTTGCGCCATTATTGGCTGCATTGCATATAAAGTATGCATATTTTGAGTAGAGAAGAGCACATGTTTTAATTCCCATAGGTGCACTCTCATTTGCACAATAAAACTCATATGTAAAACTGATTAGAGAAGAGTTGTGAGTGAAAGAGAGAGGAGTTGAGAGTGAGGTCAAGAGTGGTTGCATTTGAGAGTAGAGATATGAGTGGAAAGTAATTGCTTCCTGATTTGCACCATCATTGAGAATGATTGCACCTAGAGTACGCATGTTTGAAAATATAAGTGCACATGTGCTTTCAAATTGGTAGATGCACGTCCAATTGCATGCTAATTAAGTTGTAAATACATCAAGAAAATCTGAGCTTTAGAATGAGTGAGAATCCTCATCGGCGAATGCTAATTACCTCTCTTATTGCACCATTATGTTTTTAATGCACTTAAGAGTATGCATGTATAGGGCCCACTACATGGCCGTGCATAGGCACAATGATTTGTATGCCCGTGCACTTGATTCTTTTCACTCTACTTGAATTTTAAAATGACTTGCAGATATAGGAATTGGTGGCGGTGTGTCCAGAGGCCACACAGGGTTGGAGGGGGTGGATGTCGTGAAGATTTTCAAACTTCATGAAGATCATTCTTGTTCTACTTTTCCTGGAACTCCCTTACTTACTTATTAATGGAGTATTGTGGAGGAACATATATCCATTCCTCATTGACAGAAGGAGTTTTTTTTTTTGTTGAATGTTCCGTTTATTGTTCAAATGAAAGGCATTCATTTATCATCATAGAGTGTGAAGGCTGCTGTGCTTCAAACTTTTTGATAATACCAAAAAGGGTCAGACCAAAACATTTGGTCGCTCGTGCTTTTTTTTCATTTGTTGGCAGAAACCATTTGGAAGGAAAGAAGGGAAAACTCCATTCCAGAAGGAGGAAGGCACTTGCGCATGAAAAGGGGGGCGGCCTGCATGCATTCCCTTGGGAGTATGTGCCACATATGCTGCTAAGTTTTGTGCTAAAACGAGCATATACTCAACTCTGGCAGTGCCGAAAAGCTGGGGAGGAAAGAAAGGCTCGGATACCTTCAAAGTGGGGAAGGAGATTTGGATCTCTGTTTTTTTTTCTTTGGGGAGGACTATTCACGAGTGTCGCTGTCAAGAGAGATCAGAAGGAACAAAGAGGAAAAAAAAGAAAGATGATGATAGGGGCGCTCTGAGCTCTGTTTTTTGACATGTTCTATTATAGAAGTATCATTTATCTATTGCAAAACTGCTACAGAAGAGCAGAAGGGACTGCCATAACAAATCGTATCTATGGAGAGAAGGCGATTCCTTGGAAATTTGTGTTCACAGCGAGGAATTGTTCTTGGTGGAGGAAACAATCGCTGAAGGAGGAGTAGATTTTGGGAGCAAAGTTTCTCTCAGAAATTCGATGGTGTACATCTGTTATACTCAGAGGAAGAACTGAAGGCGAGGATTACTCTTGCTGTGCTTGTAGGGGAATGTGAAAGTCAAAGTTTACCTCCGCGGTGGCAGAGTTGGAGAAGTATGCTGTGGAGGGATGCGTACACGATAAGACAATCGTAACCTGTTTAATAAGAATCAGTAGGACATCTACTGCTTATGGGGTGACAACAAAAATAGGAGAGAATTTCTTGGAGCATCGTTTACAGAGACCACTATTTAAGTCTGCCATGGCAAAGTTGATTTGTCATGCTGGAGTAATCATCAAGTAGAGACACATCAGCGCTTGCCATATGAATAACAATGTGTCAAACTGCCTTTATTACATCCTAGCATATCTTTGAAGAAGAGGCTCAATGATCACTTATGATACGCAAACGAAAGGCTATGGATAGAAAAGGTTGCAAAGCATCTCTTTAAGGTTATAAATGGAAAAAGATGTTCTCCGGAGGCTTGTAAGAAAATATGCATATCTGAAAAATATCGAAGTGCTACTGGAGCGTGGAAGAAAATAAAGGAAAATCATTCCCAGGTTTTGTAATATTTTTTATTTCTTTGTTTTGGATAGCATACAACTTTATATGGCATCTTTGTATATGGCGTAGAAAATGAAATACAACTTGACTTCTCAATGAAACCGCTTATAGTTCCTTCGGTTCAATGTTTCTACAAGATAAATGCTTCATTTCATACAAATGAAAGCACCTAGTTCTTGTGCTTGAAGTTTTGTAGGATCATAAGTGACGTTCGAACCTTCTTCATATAGTTATGTATGTTGATTTTGGAATGTAGAAAAATTGTAAACCTGTTTTTCATCCATATTGAAAGTTGCAAGTTTAATCAAACATTGGGTGTGAATAAAACTCCCTTCTGTTTTTTTTATGTGTGTACGGAATGTCCTACTTTTTGAACATGTTTTCTATGCAGCATAATAGATGAATGAAATAGTTTAGTGCGTAAGTCCTTTTACTTAAACCAAAAGTTCACGATTGAAACTCTACATATGGTTTATAGTAAACATACTATAGGAAAAGGTCTCGCTCGAAGAGAAAGGGTTTCCTAGCACCAAGAAACTGAACTCTATTTGTTTCACTATCCGTGACCTCAACTCGAACACTTTGTTGGATTTTTTGCGGAGACTGTTTTGCATATATTTCAACCTAACACGTTAAACATAAAAGAAAGTCATTGTGCACCTCTTGTTTCGATCTCAGAAGTTTGCATAGGTTTCATCTAAATTGTGAACTAGATCCTTAAAGCGAATGTTTAAAAAGCAAGAATAAGAAGAACATGTTTACATCTCAATACAGCTAAACTTCACATAAGTTATGTGTCATGTAGTTTTTCCATTTATAATACCAAAGTACTCGAACACCTACTCGTATGCTCTTATGCATCAACAAGTTAAGTTCTTAGTTATCTACTCCTCCCTTCTTTCTATGAACCCCTCTTTTCCATGATTACCATGTTTTAGTCAAAGTGACTTTCTTGGCATTTAGTGTGCACCCCTAAGCGCGCAAGAACCCGACCACACCGTGCTCAATTTTCCCATTGGCTTCAGGATTGTAAGCAGTGGTGAGCGACATCCGAATTCCATATTTTTCAAAAAAGTCTTTGGCTTCGTGAGCATCAAGCTCACCTCTCTCAGCAACTATTTTCTCGACATAGCCAAATCTACTAAACATGCCTTCTATTAGAAACTTGCATACATTGCTCGTAGTTTTCATCCTTAGAGCTCTTCCTTCAACATGATTTGTTAATTCCTCTCTCCCCAGCACAATATATCGCATCTATTGCACCCTGAATGGCGTTGTAATCAGATCAACAACCCACTTATAGTGGATATTAAGAGGATATGTAGGATGCAACTCATCCCTGTGTCTAACATTCAAATACACCTGGCAAGGTTTACAAGTGGCTACATATTTTTGGACATCTACATGTTGGTGCAAGTGCCAAGCCCTCACACTTGGCTAGGCATTGGAAGAAGCTATGTGCAATTGTTTGAAGAACCACATGAACCATTGGTTATGGTTTTTTACCATTAACCATTGTAAACATTTTTTGACTTGAGAGAATATTGTAAGCCCACATATCTCGTGGAGTTTGGAGATCTGAATGCTAAAAATCTTGCTTGTTAAATTGAATCCTAACTTAGAAGAGTACTTTGAGTTATAGCATCTATTTGAATTTCAAAATGCAAACTTTTGAAAATTTCTATAAAAGAGACTTGTAGTCTCGCGGCCATTGTGCCCCCATGACTGAGCTTAGAGTTGACCATTTGATGTAATTGAGAGATGCACACTATAGCCTACTCCTATCACCATCATTGGACATCATATTCATGTCAATGATCATGTACAACATTGTTACATAATACATTACATTTATGATTACATCTACATTTATCTCTATCATTGTCACTCACAATAGTGAACTTGTCTTGCTCATATCTCAGTGATCTCTCCACCATTTTCAATGTTCTATAGCTCATTGGAACACACTCAAAGTCTACTACAAGTTGAAAAATTTTGAAAGCATTTCATTCATCCAATGTAGAGAAAAGAATCTCGAAGCATTCACTAGTCTTTCTCTACACATCTCCTAAAAAGTCGAGGCTAATGTTTTACTTGCGAAATTGATTGCTCTGTTGTTGGTGCATGACAACCATCAATTGATGCTTTAGATGAAGACCTGAAGTCAAATATTGAAGAAAAGATTAGCCTATGAAGCTTGAAGATAGTGCACATTTGGGAAATGAAGACTTATATACATATGTACATTAAACTTGTAGTTAGCTCACATATACCTTTTGTCATGGTCATGAGCTTGTACATATATGCCTATATATACAAGAAGAAAGTTGAGGTGTATGAGAGAGCATGAGATATGAAGAATTAGATGTTTTAAGAGTCATTACACACTTGAAAAGTGTAGAAGATCTCTCTCATTATTCAGATGTAAAAATGTTCAGAGAAGAAGAAAAATTGTGCCCGATCTTTTACGAAGTACTCCTTCTGTGTTTAATCTTTTGTGAAATTCTTTTGTACAAGTCTAAGTCTAGATTTGGCTCACCTCTGTAGAAGTTTTCAGATTCTAATTGTGATCAAGCTAAGAGAATTGAGTGTAGGAACATTTACATGTGTAAATGTGAAGAAGTGAAGTTGCAACAGGTGTTGATGCTAATGGTTTGGTCAATTCTCCTTCCACAATGTAAAATTTTGATCAAGCAAGCTCTCTCATTCTTTAAGTTGGAAGGTAAGCTACCTATGGCTAAAAGCATTTGAATAAATGGTTGTAATTTGAGAGAACTATGCATTTAAAGTTATAGGTGTCAAAGTCGACTGTAGAGAAGTATAGTTTTAGACATAGGTGGATTGTTTGAGTCATTTCTCAAGGTCTAATGAGTTTTTTAAGATGATTTAACTTGGAGAAGGTGCACAAGCATTAGGCAACATTTCATACAAAGTTTCATTGAAAACGTTACACATTTAGTTAGGCAATGGGTGAGTTAAGTGCAATAGACTTTTTTGAGTAGTGACTCTTTTCACAGTTAGTGCAAATTTTGACAGTTTGGTATTGGTCTTCCAAAATTGATCAAGGTTTTGGGTTATTCTTGATATAGAAGTGTTCTAAAATCAAGGAAGCTTGTTCTTTTGGAGATTAACACTCTCCATAAGTGGTATCAGAGTAGAATCATCAAAATAGAATAAAGGAGGACCCAGACTACTGGAGTCATACAGAAATCAACATTTGAAGGTTCAAAAGGTGAAAGCTTAAAGGAAAAGCTCGAGAAGAAAGCTTGAAGCTATCAAGAAGATCAAAAGGAACTTCATTTGAAGTAAACTTACACTTATTCCTCATAAAGCTTGAAGAATTTAATACAAAGGTGAAGAAAGGATGGGAGATTTTCTTTAGATAAAGAAATTGGATAGAGAAAACTATCCAGCTTGGTCAATGAGGATGGAAGCTCATCTCATGTGCAAAGACCTGATAGGTTACATCACATGTGAAGAAGAAAAACCACAATTCAGAGATCCTAGTGTTCCAACTAGGGATGAACTCTCAGATTTGAAGACTTGGATGAAAAAGGATGCTCAAGCATGGAGCATCATCTGCATGGGAGTGAATGACTACTTGCTACCTCATATTAGAGGACTTGAAAGTGCAAGTGACATATGGAATGCTTTGGAGGAGCATTTCCAAAATAATACAAAGTCAAGGAAGGCATCCTTATGTGCAAAGTTCACTTCATTCAAAAAGAAAGCTTCTCAATCCATTTCTGATTATGTAACAAGGATGAAGAATATTGCAGATGCATTAGGAGTAGTTGATGAAGATATTGAGGAGGATAAATTGGCAAGGCAAATCCTCAGAGGTTTGAAAGGGGATGCAAAATTGAAGCCATTCATTTTGTCTACTGAATTGTCACTAGATCATTTGACTCCTGGTTTAAATCAGTTGCTAAGACACATGCTAACTTTTGAGCAGGATGTCAAAGGTGATGGTGACAAGAGTGCAGTTCAAGCAATGTATTCAAAGGATAAGAAGAAGAATAGCAAAGGCAAACAACAATTAAATGAAAAAGAAGGTACAACTAGCCAAGTCAACTTCCTAAGAGGAAGAGGAGGTGGCAAAGGTAGAGGAACAGGCAGAAGCAATAAAGATGGAGCCAAAGCTTGCTAGATTTGTGGTAAGACAAATCATTTAGCTCATGATTGTTAGCATAATAATCAGAATAATGGAGGATATAGTCAAAATTTTAATTCAAGAGGAAGAGGTGGTAGAAACCAAAGAGGTAATTTTAGAGATAGAGGTAGTAGAGGTTACTATGGAAGAAATGCAAGTAGAGGTTTCCAAAGTCAATCCTACAATAATACCTTCTACAATTATTCTTTAGATCAGAAAGAAGTTTCAACCTTAATCATGAATGCAACTTGTGAGAGACAAAGTGAAGACAAAAAATTCTTCTACATTGACTCAGGGTGTAGTAATCACCTGAGTTGTAATATAGCCTTGATGACTGATTTGGAGAATTAGGTAACTAATCATGTAGTTCAAAAAGGTGATAATACAAAGCACGATGTGAACTCAAATGGATCAGTGAAGGCCAAGGATGCAAGTACTCTTCTGAGTAAGCTCTTGAATGTTCCTACAATTCCAAAGAATACGATAAGTGTACGGCAAATTGTTGGAAAAGGTTATGAAGTAAGGTTCACTAATGATGGAGTTTTTGTGGAAGACCCTAGCAATGTGTATAAACAAATTGTTTTAGGGAAGAAAGAAGGAAGACTCTTCACATCAAAGATTCAATGTAATGTTGGTCATGCCTTGTTTACTTATGGAGGACATAAGATCTCTGAGTTAGATCTTTGGCAGAAAAGGCTTGGACATTTCAATGAAAGAGGTATTAAGGATATGGTTAACAATGGTTCAGTGCTTGGATGCAGGTCAACATATGACATACAAATGTGAGGCATGTCAATTGGGTAAGGCTCATAAGCAGTCATATTCTAAGCATGGTTTCATGTATTCAACAGCTTGAGTTGGTACACGCAAATGTGTGGGGACCATCAAAGGATTTCAGTATAAATGGTTCAAGATATTTTGTGGTTTATGTTGATGATGCTACCAGGTGGATCACTATATTTGTGATCAAAGATAAATTAGAGGTATTTAAACACTATCATGTGTATATAGAAAGAATCACAGGTCAAAAGTTAAAGAGACTAAGATCACATTGAGGGGGAGAGTATTTCTCTAATGAGTTTAGTGATTAGTTATGGAATGCAGGTATAAAAAGGGAAGTTACTTGCAGGTATTCTCCTCAACAAAATGGTGTAGCACAAAGGAGAAATAGAACTCTTGTTGAGTTTGCAAGATCAATGATGAAGGAGAAAAATTGTTTGTGGGATGAGGTTGGAAATACAGGTACATACTTGGTTAATAGGTTACCATGTAAAGCTTTGCAGGGTATGACACCATATGAATCTTGGTGGGGTAAGAGACCTACCTTAGATCATTGCAAAGTGTTTGGATGTTTGGCTTATGCATATGTGCCATCTCAATTGAGGCATAAATTGGAACCTAAAGCTCAAAAGTATGTGTTCATTGGATATGATGATAAGCAGATGGGTTATAGGTTGTGGATTCCATCCACGAAGAAATTCCTTGTATCAAAGGATGTTACATTTGATGAGCAAGGTACTTGGTATGTAGGTACAATCAATAATCATGCAGGTGATGAAGAAGTTTTGAATCAGAAGAAAGGTAAATCAAAGGTTTAGATATTTGATGAAGAAGAGAATAATGAAGTACAAGTTGAAGTTGAAGAAGTTCCAAGGTTTGATTCAAAATGTGATGAACCTGAAACTTCAAGAAGTTGAGAACTCGAAAGGTCATCAAGACACAAATGGAAACCTACAAGGTATAGCTATGACACTTCTTTTTTTACTACTAAATATTATGCTTACATGGTGAAAGTAGATGAAGACCCTTCTACATATGAAGAAGCAAACGGTAAAGAAAATTCGGAGAAAGCTATGCAGGAAGAGTATGATGCATTGATGGAGAATGAGACATGGGATTTGTTTCCTAAACCAAATAGTCAGAAGATCATTGGATGCAAATGGGTCTACAAGACAAAGAGGTGTGCAGATGGAAGTGTGTCTAGGTATAAAGCTAGAATTGTTGTGAAAGGGTATGCTCAGACATATGGTATAGATTATGATGAGACCTATAGTCCTGTGGCAAAGATGACAACCATAAGGACAGTCATAGCAATTGCTGCATGTAAAGGTTGAAGATTATGTCAATTAGATGTGAAGAATGCTTTTCTTAATGGTTATATTTGAGATGATGTTTTCATGGAGCAACCACAAGGGTTCAAAGATAAAAGGTATTCAGAATATGTATGTAAGATCAAGAGAGCTTTGTATGGTTTGAAGCAAGCCCCAAGGGCATGGAATTCTAGACTTGTAAAGTTCTTGAAGGACCTTGGTTTCCAAGTATCTAAAGCTGATAGTAGCTTGCTTGTTAAAGCAAGTGATGATGGGTTCATTTACATGTGCATATATGTTGATGACATAATTCTTATAGGTATAGATGAGAAGGGCATACAAAGCCTCAACAAACAAATGGAGAAAGAGTTCAAGATTAGTGACTAAACATGGAGTGTATGTGACTCAAGAAAGGTATTTGAAGAACTTGTTGATCAAGTTTAAAATGGAAGATTGCAGGGTAGCACCTACTCCAATGGAAGTGAATCACAAATTGAGCAGATATGGAGGAGAAGAATTCAAGGACACGAAGCTATATCAAAGTCTGGTTGGTATTCTAATCTATGCTACATTAACTAGGCCTGACTTGTCATATGCAGTTGGAGTGTTGTCTCAATTCATGCACTGTCCTAGGAAAGAACATTGGGTTGCAGGACAAAGAGTGTTGAGATACATAAAGGGTACACTCAAGGAAGGTTTGTATTATAGTTTTACATCAGATACAAACATCAAGATATATAGTGATACAGATTGGGCAGGTAATCCTGATGATAGGCGATCAATATATGGATACTTGTGTTATGTGGGAGATAAGTTAATCTGTTGGTGTTCTAAGAAGCAAAATATAGTTGCTTTATCATCTACAGAGGCAGAGTATAAAGGTATGGTTGAAGCTGCAAAGGAAGTCATATGGTTGAAGACTCTCATGAATAGTTTTGGCATTATTCAGAGTACACCCACTATTCATGGAGACAATATGAGTTCACTGTATCTAGCTGCTAATCCTGTTTTTCATGCCAGGACTAAACATATTGAGAATCAATATCACTTCTTAAGAGAGAAGGTGATTGATAAGGAGATGAAGTCATACATACTTCAACAAAAGATTAGATTGCAGATATGCTAACCAAAAGCTTGGATGGACCAAAGCTATAGAGATTTAAAGACATGGCAGGTATAAAGAAGATAGAGAAAACCTCAATTGATGATTGAGGGGGAGCTATTGGTGCGTGAAAACCATGAATTGATGCTTTAGATAAAGACTTGCAGTCAAAGATTGAAGAAAAGATTAGTCTATGAAGCTTGAAGATAGTTCACATTCAAGAAATGAAGACTTGTATACATATGTACATTAAACTTGTAGTTAGCTCACATATACCTTTTGTTATGGTCATGAGCTTGTATATGTATGCCTATATATACAAGAAGAAAGTCAGGGCAAGTATGAGAGAGCATGAGATATGAAGAATTAGATGTTGTAAGAGTCATTAGACACTTGAGAAGTGTAGAAGATCTCTCTCATCATTCAGATGTAAAAATGTTCAAAGAGTGAAGAAGTGAAGTTGCAATAGGTGCAAAATTTGATGCTAATGTTTTGGTCAGTTCTCCTTCCGCAGTGTAAAGTTTTGAGCAAGCAAGCACTCATTCTTTAAGTTTGAAGGTAAGCTACCTTTGGCTAAAAGCATTTCAATAAACGGGTTGTACTTTGAGAGAACTATGCATTTAAAGTTACAAGTGTCAAAGTCCACTATAGAGAAGTACAGTTTTAGACATAGGTGGAATGTTTGAATCATTTCTCAAGTTTTAATGCGTTTTTTGAGATTCTTTAACTTGGAGAAGGTGCCAAAATATTAGGCAACACTTCATACAAAGTTTCATTGAAAACTCTACACATTTCGTTAGGCAATGAGTGAGTTAAGTGCAGGAGACTTTTATGAGTAGTGACTCTTTTCAGAGTTGTTGCAAATTTTGATAGTTTGGTATTGGTATTCCAAAATTGATCAAGGTTTTGAGTTATTCTTGATATAGAAGTGCTCTAACATCAAGGATAGCTTGTTCTTTTGGAGGTTAACACTCTCCATCATGTATGTATAATCAATCATTTTGAGTGATACCACTTGGAATCATTAGCTATTTAAGCTAATTAGATACCCTCAGAAGGAATGTTTCTAATTGCTACTGTGTTGGGAGTACTGAGCTTAAGAAGCAATAGGTGTGTGAACCAAAATAACACGTTTCTGATGACTTGTGACTTGTGAAGTTATCTATTATGGATTAATCATTACATTCATCATCTCCAAAGTACATAGGCACTTATTTAGTTTCATTGGAAAGCTAAAAGGGCCCACAAACAAACTCTGAAGTAATATAGGGCTAATATAGAGCAGGGATTAGCAGTACCAACTCATTTCTTGAGGTATCCATTCAGCTTTCCCAATAGTGGTATGAGAGCAACTTCAACTAAAATGGGAGATCATTTTCCTTCTTTTATTGATAAATTGGATAGGAACAACTACCAAGCATGGTCCTTGAGGATGAAGACATACTTGCAAGGAAGGAGTTTCTATATATACATATCAGGAGATGAGGAGATGCCCATTTTAGAAGCAAAGGAGAACCTAGAAGAGAGGAGCATGAAAGACTCAATTCATGGTGTGCCAAAGATGCATTAGCAAGGTCATATGTACTTAACTCTATCACTGACTTCCTTCTTCCACACATTAGACTCTAAGACATCCCAAGAGACTTGGGATGCATTGTCTTCATATTTTTTCTTCAAACACAACGGCTAGGAAGAGCCAATTGTGGATTGAGTTTACCACTCAGCAAAAGCAACCCAAGCAAAGCATTTTAGAGTATGTGACTAAAGTTAAGGATGTGGTTGACCAATTGGAAAGCATAGGAGAGGAGATTTAAGAAGAGCAGATTGTGAGACAAGTAATAAATGGCATCAAGGCAGATGACAAATGGGAAAGCTTCACAATTGCCATGGACTTGTACATGGACATGCAGATTCCATATGTCACCACACTCATGGGGCAACTCTTTACGCATGAAGCCAAGCTCAACAAAAATGGAGATTCATAAAGAGGTAATAACTCTCCTACCCTATACACAGATAAAGGCAAGTCTAAAGAGAAATGGAAAAGCAAAAAGATTGAGGATAAAGGTAATACTTCTCAAGCTAACTATGCAGGGAGAGGTAGGATCTCAAGAGGTAGGGGCATAGGAGGTAAGCAAGGAACGAGGAGACCTTTCAACTCTTCCCCATGTTATATTTGTGGTTTATCAAATCACACCATAGATAAGTGTTAAAGGAACTTTAAGAATCAGAGAGGTAGATTTTTCCAAAGAGGTTGTTGGGATAGATGGATGGAGACTCCAAGTGATGAGTAGGTAGTGCCAAATCCTACTTAGTACGAGCCGCTTCTAGGTTCAGAGTTGATATGTGGGCCCTCTTAGCTTTCCAAAGAGACCATACAAGTGCCTATGTACTTTGGAATTGATGTATGAAAAGACTAAATGGAAACAGACTACTTCTAAATAGAAGACTCAATGAAAACCTTCTATTTTTTGTCATACACCTACTACTTGTAATGCTCAATGCTACCAATATAGTAGGAATTGGAAAACTTCCTTTTACAGCTATCTAATTAGCTTAGTAAGCTAATGATTCCAAGTGAAATCACTTGAAATGATCCACTATACACAGAGCCATCAATTTAACAAATAAATCATTACCCCTATATTTTTAGGATCTCTATAGAATTTGACCACTACGTGCTTCAATGCGCTTTTCTGCACATTGGCTAAATGGATTTTCTTCAAACATTTTCAACATGTAGATAACGTGGAGATGATTCCAACAAGCTATAGATCATGGAATTTGGTTGCGAATTGAGTTAGATATGAGCAGCACAAGTTGACAGTTAGGAATGACTTTAACATAGATATCATAGATGAACAATGTAGATATAATGTATTAATGAACAATGTTGTACAAGATCATAGGCTTGATAA
>CM035416.1:122330107-122335107 GCA_020310875.1 Ceratopteris richardii | reverse complement strand
CAGATAGATAGATAGATTCATAGATAGATAGATAGATAGATACATAGATAGATAGATAGATAGATAGATAGATTGATAGATAGATAGATAGATAGATAGATAGATTGAAAGATAGATAGGTAGATAGATAGATAAATAGATAGATAGATAGATGGATAGATAGATAGATAGATAGATAGATAGATAGATAGATAGATAGATAGATAGATCCATAGATAGATAGATAGATAGATAGATAATACATAGATAGATAGATCGATAGATAGATAGATAGATAGATAGATAGATAGATAGATAGATAGATAGATAGATAGATAGATAGATAGATAGATAGATAGATAGATAGATAGATAGATAGATAGATAGATAGATAGATATATAGATAGATAGATAGATAGATGGATAGATAGATAGATGTTGGGAATGATGATTGGATGCACTCAGGAAATAAGTTGATGCTGCAAAACCTGCTTCACACCTGCCCTCCTTTGACTCCAGATATGCTTAGTAGACTTCTTGAGCTTCCAAATGATACCAAGAAACCATATATGTGCTTTGTAAATGTTATGAGTAATGATCAAATCAAGACAGACTACTTGTGACTTCAAAATCCTGAAAAACTTGCTATTTTGGTATTGACACCTGCTCAGTGTTATGCTCAGTGTGACCAGTGTAGTTACAATTAGCAAAATTCCTTCTAGAGATATTCTATTAGCTCAGTAAGCTTCCATTTGCAAGTGGAATGAAAGGAAATGATAAACCACACTCAGAGAAATCACTTTAGCAAAATAAGGTGTACCCCCGATTTTTTAGGAGACTTACAGTCACAGACCAGTGAGCACCCCGACTGAGATTTCTCTGTGATGCTTGATTCAATGGCCTTGAAACTTTGTAGGTGTATAGTAGATTTTGAGCTGAATCCAATGCACTTTGAATCATCCAATTTGGTTCAGTAGATCTTGAGATATGCCCTGTTGAAGTTGACAGACTTGAAGAGTACACTCAGAGGATAACAGAGATGATCAATATGAGTATATGTATTAAATCTATCAATTGTACATTCCCATTGGCATGATATGTAATGCTCAATGGTACTCAGATGTGTAGGCTATGGTGTAGCACTCACACACTCAATGAATTTGTCAGAAATACCTCGGGAGAAGTGAAGAACATCCGCAACTTTTTCCTAGTGATTTTTATAGAGATTGAGTGAGATTTTGAATTTCAAATTCATGTCAACCTCCTAGAATCTTGTACCTAAAAATGAATGAGATATTCTCTCAATCATTCACCCACTCAATCAATCAAAGTTTCCACGACTTTCGCAGTTAGGTGTGATTACATGAGTGGTTAAAGTCATATGGACTTTTACATGAGATAAAAGATAAGAATCAATAAGACTAGGTTCCTATGGTTCTTGATTCTTGTAAATATATCCTTCAAGGATTCCAAGCTAAGCCTTCAAGGTCCAAGCTTTATGTAAAGTCTTCAATGTTGATATCCA
Source organism: Ceratopteris richardii (assembly GCA_020310875.1). Lineage (NCBI taxonomy): Eukaryota > Viridiplantae > Streptophyta > Polypodiopsida > Polypodiales > Pteridaceae > Ceratopteris > Ceratopteris richardii. The sequence goes on along the minus strand of CM035416.1, from coordinate 122,333,603 downwards.
AGCCAAGTGTTAAGGCTTGAATTACACCAACAGCTCCCCCTCAAGCCAAACACTTTGGCTCAAGTCTTCATCTCTAGTGTTCAATTACTTCCTGCAATCCAATCATGGATTTAAATCTGCATAGCTTGCTTCCATCCAGAGATTTAGTAAGCAAATCTGCACATTGCATATTAGTAGACACATATGTCAATTGAATTTCTTTGCTAAGTAACTTCTCCCTCACATAGTGGTAATCAACCTCTATGTGTTTTGTTCTAGCATGATAAATTGGATTAGCTGCAAGGTGAAGAGAACTTGTGTTATCACCAAATATGATTGGTGGCCTTGTATATAGGCCCAATTTTGAATATAAAAGCTTTAACCATATTGCTTCTTGAGTGGCATTTGCTAGCCCTCTGTACTCTGCCTCAGTAGATGATAAAGCTACTGTGGGTTGTTTCTTGGATGACCAAGAAATTGGTTTATCACCTGCAAAACATATGTACCCTGATGTGCTTCTCCTGTCATCCTTGCAACCTGCCCAATCTGCATCTGAGTATACCTTAATATCAATGTCTGATGAATAGGGAAAGTACAAACCATGATTTTGTGTTCCCTTTAGGTACTTTACTATCTTCTTTGCTGCCTCTAAATGAGGTACTCTTGGTTTGTGCATAAATTGGCTAAGTACACTAACACCATATGATATATCAATCCTAGTTAAGGTAGCATAATTAAGACTACCTACCAAACTTTGGTAACCTGTAATATCTTGGAGTTCTTCTCCTTCATGAGCACTGAGTTTATGGTTGACCATCATAGGAGTGTTTGAGACTTTAGCTTCCTGCAAATTAAACTTCTTGACCATGTCCTGAATATACTTCTTCTGAGTAATAAAGATACCTGAATTTGTATACACCAATTCAAGTCCTAGGAAGTACTTCAATAATCCAAGATCATTAATCTTGAATTCCTTCATCATCTGTCCTTTGATGTGTCTAATTCCCTGAACATCATTTCCTGTAATAATGATGTCATCAACATAGACACACAAGTATATTACCTCTGAATTGCTCCTTTTGATAAACAATGAAGTATCTGCTTTACTCATTATGAATCCTTGGTCTAGAAGGTAGGTTGTCAACCTGTAATTCCATGCTCTAGGTGCCTGCTTCAATCCATACAAAGCCTTCTTCAATTTACAAACATGATTTACCTTCTTGGGATCTTCATAGCCAGGTGGTTGTGACATGTAGACTTCTTCAGATATCCATCCATTCAAGAATGCATTCTTCACATCCAATTGGTACATGTTCCAATTCTTGGATGCAGCTACACTCACCATAACTCTGATAGTTGGCATCTTTGCCACAGGAGAAAATGTCTCCTCATAATCAATGCCTTGGGTTTGTGCAAAACCCTTGGCTACCAACCTAGCTTTATACCTGTTTATTGTACCATCTGAACTCCTTTTGAGTTTGTAGATCCATCTGGATCCTATCACCTTCATAGATTCTTTCTTGGGTACCAAGTCCCAAGTGTCACTCTCCTTGAGAGCCTGCATTTCTTCATCCATTGCTTCCTTCCATTCTGGTTTAGTGATTGCTTCTTCAAATGTACCTGGTTCTTCACTCAAGAGATCCTTTGCAAGATATACAGAATGCTTGGTTACAAGGGAAGTATCATACCCATACCTAATAGGTTTTTTCTTATCTCTCTGAGACCTCCTCATTGCTTGTGTTGAGGATTCTAGATTATCTTCTAGTTGCTTCATCTTCATCTTCCCTTTGGATTTCCAAGCCTTGAACTCTTCAATGTTGATGGTGTCTTCATCATCTGAGCTTGTGTCCTCTTTCTGAATTGATTCTTCCTTGATAAGCTTGGGGAAGTCTTCTTCCATGTCATAAGGTAGACTAACCTTCTTGCATTCATTTTCATACCATGAATCATTCTCATCAAAGATGACATCTCTGCTTACCTTGAAGCCTTTGTTTGAGGGGTTATAGAACCTGTATCCTTTCTGATTCAAATCATAACCAACGAAGATACATTTTTCAGCTTTAGGGTCTAGCTTTCCCCTTACCTGTGAGGGAATATGCACATATGCAACACAACCAAAAATTTTGCAATGATGCAGAGATGGTCTCTTACCATGCCAAGCCTCATAAGGTGTCATTCCATCAAGTGTCTTTGATGGCAACCTGTTAATTAAATATGTGGCAGTAGATACACTCTCTGCCCAAAGATAATTTGGCAATTTCTTTTCATTTAGCATAGACCTAGCTGTCTCTACAATGAGTCTATTCCTTCTCTCAGCTACCCCATTTTGTTCAGGTGAGTACCTTGTAGTAATCTCCCTCTTGATGCCTCTTTCCTGCAAGAAATCTTCAAAGTCATTGGAGAAGTATTCTCCACCACCATCTGACCTTAGTTTCTTCAAATGTCTACCTGTTTGATTTTCAACTAATGCAAGATACCTTTTGAAACAATTAAATACTTCATCTTTATGTTTCATGAAGTATAAGACAGTCCACCTGCTATAGTCATCAATAAAGGACACATAGTACCTTGATCCTGATATGGATGGCTCCTTGCTAGGTCCCCAAACATCTGTATGCACCAATTCTAGATAATCTTCATGCATGAAACCTTTCTTGGTATAAGGCAATCTGTGTGACTTACCAAATTGACAAGCCCCACACTTGTATATCATGTGTTGCTTGGATACATTAGGTATCCCAAGCACACATTGATCCCTACTCATTTGCTTTAAGGTCCTCTCTCCAATGTGACCTAATCTCTTGTGCCAAATCTCCAATTCTGATAGGGTTTGATCTTTATAGTTGTACAAAGCAATATTCTTAGTGTCTTCAAGTTCAAAGGTAAACAATCTACCTGATTTTTCTCCCTTGGCTATCCTTCTGAATCCATGTCTTGGATCCTCCACATATGCACCATGTTGAGTGAACCTGACCTGTAGACCTTTTTCCACAATCTGACCTACACTCATTAGGTTCTTGGTGATTGTTGGAACATACAATACTCTGCTCAATAAATTCGGATTACCATCACTAGTTTTGACATTGCCTACTTTAACAACTGAATGTTTAGTGTCATCACCTGTCTGCACTTGATGCTTGCCTTTGGCTTCTTCCAAATCAGAAAGTAATGCAACATTTCCAGCTACATGATTAGAGCAACCTGAATCAATATAGAATAAGTGATCATCATTGATACCTGACTTAGATGTCATATTCATGATCAATAGGGAGTCATCTTGCTCCTCTGTGTAATTGTTGTAATCCTTCCTATTTCTGGATCCACCTTGATAGTTGCCATTGTGATTGTAGTTGTTGTTATAATTATTGTTGTAGCCATGGTAGCCTTGAGATTAGTTGAATCTGCCTCTGCCTTGAGAGTATCCTCCTCTTTGGTAACCTCTTCCTCTTTGCTTCTTGTAGTTTTTGTAGCATTCATCTGTGGTATGGTTAGACAAGCCACAGATATTGCATGGAGA
>CM035416.1:122305107-122315107 GCA_020310875.1 Ceratopteris richardii | reverse complement strand
GACCGGATTCTTAGCCAAAGCAATGGCACTCTGACTATCACTGAGCAAGTGAGGTACATGTTGAGGTAAACCCATATCACAAGCAAGACGAGAAAGCCACAATGCTTCCTTACATGCCTCACTTGCTGCAACATACTCTGCTTCTGTGGTGGAAACAGCTGTACATTCTTGAAGACGAGATCTCCAAGAGATAGCACCTCCATCAAAATGAAAAATGTACCCTGATGTAGACTTACGATTGTCTACACAACCAGCATAGTCAGAATCAGTGTAACCAATAATGGATGCTTTCCCTCTACCTAAGCATAGACACTTGTCCTTAGTGCCACTCAGATATCTCAAAATCATTTTGACCGCTTCCCAATGTTTCTTACCAGGATTAGACATATATCTGCTCACAAATCCCACTGCAAATGCAATGTCTGGTCTCGTAGCTACCATAGCATACATGAGACTACCAACAGCAAACTGATAGGGAATTTTGGTCATGAATTCCTTTTCCTCATCTGATTTGGGGCAGTCATCCTTGCTCAATTTCACATATGTGGGTAAAGGTGTACTCAATGCCTTTCCACCCTGCATATTGAATCGGTGAAGTACTTTGGATATGTACTCACTTTGAGACAAGTATATGCATCTTTTACTCCTATCACGAGTAATGCGCATTCCAAGAATATGTTTGGCATCCCCCAAATCCTTCATATCAAATGTCTGACTCAACTTCTTTTTGAGAAGTGACAAATCATAAGAGGACTTCCCAGCAATCAACATATCATCGACGTAAAGTATCAAGCATATCAAGCTGCCATCAGAACATCTCTTTGTGTAGAGACAATGATCCTCATTGCTCCGAGAATAGCCTTGGGACTTCATAAAAGCATCAAACTTTTGGTACCATTGTCTAGGAGACTGTTTAAGTCCATACAAGCTATTTTTGAGTTTACAAACTAGACTTTCCTTGCCAGTAACTACATAACCCTCTGGTTGTTCCATATAGATCTCGTCTGTAAGATCTCCATGCAAGAAAGCTGTTTTCACATCCATTTGGACTAGCTCTAAGTCCTCCATTACAACGAATCCAAGCAACATGCGCAAAGTAGTCATCTTGACCACTGGAGAGAAGATTTCCTCAAAATCAACACCATGTTGTTGCTTAAAACCCTTTGCAACAAGTCGTGCTTTATATTTTGGAGAAGCACTATCTGATATGAATTTCAGCTTATATACCCATTTACATGGTAAAGCTTTCCTACCCTTTGGCAAAGGTACTAAGTCCCAAGTACCATTCTTGTGAATAGAATCCAACTCACTCTTCATGGCACGCTCACACTTGACATGATCCTCTGTCTACATAGCCTCTTTGTAGCAAGAAGGCTCACCGACATCTGTTAGCATAACAAATCTAAACCTGGAACATATCTATCAGGTGGATATGAGACACGTGCAGAACGTCTCAATGGTTGCTGAACAGGAACATGTGCAGACTGATCTGAGTGGACATTCTCTTGAACATCCCTATGTGCAACATTTTTATGCATGCTAACCAGAGGACTAGTATCCTCAAACACCACTCTTCTCACTTCAACCTCCTTAATGGGCTGTTTATGCATCTTAGACTCATTAAAATTGACATCACTGCTTCTGATCACTGACCATGTTTCAGGATCCCATAAGCGATATCCAAATTGTCCTTCTCGACCATATCCAAGAAAAATGCATTTCTTTGACTTATGGTCCAACTTTTATCTAAGATTCTTGGGTATATGAGCATATGCTTCACACCTGTTGGTGCAGACCAATCACCAATTGAAGATTTGAAAGACAAGGAATGGAGATAAGAACAATTCTTGAAGCATAGAAGATGGATACATTCACAGAGTGGAAGACATGTACACATATGTACATTAGTTAAGACATAGGTTACTTATACGTATGATTTGACATAAGTCTGTACGTATTTGTCTATAAATACTTTGGAAAAATGTCGGGGGAATAGAGAGAAGACAAGGAGAGACTATGTATGAGCATAGGAATAGAGAAATGAGATGTTGTAAGTGTTATTAGACACATGAGAAGTGAGTTGAAGTCTCTCTCATTCAGTTGTAGTCTTCTTCAGAAATGAAAGAATTTTTGCGCCCAAAGTTTCTGAGTTTTCTCCTTGTGTAGTAAATCTTTTGTTTATTCCTTTTGGAGATGTCTAAGTCCATAGTTAATCAATCTATGGCTAGAGTTTGAGAGTCTAATTGTGATCAGGCTAAGAGAATTGTGTGTAGGAACATTTACATGTGAGAAAGTACTCACTGGTTCCTGAAACAGGTGCAAATTTTGATCTTAATGATTTGATCATTTCTCACTCCACAGTTTAAAGTTTTGTGCAAGTAAGCACTTAATCTTTAAGTTGGAAGGTAAGCTACTTGTGGCTAAAAGCATTTGCTTAAACGGGTTCTATACTGAGAGAATTAAAGCTAAGAAGTTAGGGGTGTCCAAATCGACTTCTCAAAAGTATAGATTTAGACATAGGTAACTTGATAAGTAGATTTCTCAATATCTACTGAGTCTTTTGGAGTGATTTGACTTGGAGAAGGTGCGCAATCTTTAGGCGACACCTTGTGCAAAGTTTCATAAAAAACTTTACACATTTACTCAGTCAATGAGCAAGATTTATGCAGCAGACTTTTTGAATAATTTCCTTCTTCACAGTTTAGTCAAGAAATTGATATTTGATCATTGATCTCTTAAATTGGTGAAGATTTTGACTTACTCTTGATATAGAGGTGTTCTAAATTCAAGAGTAGGTTGTTATTTTGGAGATTAACACTCTCCATCAGTGGTATCAGAGCAGGAAGCATCAAAATTGAAGAAAAGGAGGATCCCGACTGCTGCAGCTACAAAGAATTTGACATTTGAAGATTCAAAGGGTGAAAGCTTGCAAGGAAAGCTTGAGAAGGAGATCATACGACATCAAGGAAGTCAAAAGGAGTATCATTCAAAGTAAAGGTAACCTTATACTTTATAAAGGTTGAAGAATTCAATATACAGGTGAAGGAAGGATGGGAGATTCTCTTCAAATAGAGAAGTTGGATAGAGAGAACTATCCTGCATGGTCAATGAGGATGGAAGCTCATCTAATGAGAAAAGATTTGATAGTTTACATTACAGGAGAAGAAGAAAAGCCTCAATTCAGAGATCCTAGTGTTCCAACTAGGGAAGAATTATCAGATTTGAAGATTTGGATGAAGAAAGATGCTCAAGCTAGGAGCATTATCTATATGTCAATCAATGATTACTTGCTACCTCACATTAGTGGTCTTGAAAGTGCAAGTGATATATGGAATGCCTTGGAAGAGCATTTCCAAAACACCACAAAGTCAAGGAAGGCATCTTTATGGGCAGAATTTACAACTTTCAAGAAGAAGGCCTCTCAATCCATTTCAGACTATGTAACAAGGATGAAAGACATTGCAGATGCATTAGGAGCTTTTGATGAAGATATTGAGGAGGATAAATTGGTAAGGAAAATCCTTACAGGTTTGAGAGGTGATGACAAATGGAAGCCATTCATTTTGTCTACAGAATTATCACTTGATCATTTCACTCCTGATTTAAATCAGTTGCTAGGTTATATGCTAACATTTGAGCAGGATGTTAAAGGAGATGGTGACAAAAGTACAGGTCATGCAATGTACTCAAAGAACAAGAAGAAAACTAACAAAGGAAAGCAACAATCAGGTGAAGATGAAGGCACAACTAGTCAAGCCAACTTCCTAAGAGGAAGAGGAGGTGGCAAAGGTAGAGGAAGAGGCAGGAACAACAAAGATGGAGCCAAAGCATGGTGGATTTGTGGTAAGACAAATCATTTAGGTAATGATTGTTGGCATAATAATCAAAGTAATGGAGGATACAATCAAAACTATAATTCAAGAGGAAGAGGTGGCAGAAATCAAAGAGGTAATTTCAGAGGCAGAGGTAGTAGGGGTTACTTTGGAAGAAATGCAGGTAGAGGTTTCCAAAGTCAACAATATAACAATACCTACTACAATTATGCTTCAGATCAAAAGGAAGATTCAACATTGATAATGAATGCAACTTGTGAAAGGAAGAATGAAGATCAAAGAGTCTTCTACATTGATTCAGGGTGTAGCAATCACCTGAGTGGTAATATAGCCTTAATGACTGATCTGGAGAATAAGGTATCTAATCATGTTGTTCAAACAGGTGACAACACAAAGCACAATGTGAAGTCAATTGGATCAGTGAAGGCCAAGGATGGTAGCACCTTATTGAGTAAGGTCTTGTATGTTCCTACAATTCCTAAGAATTTGATAAGTGTAGGACAAATTGTGGAAAAAGGTTATGAAGTAAGGTTCACTAATGAAGGAGTGTTTGTGGAAGACACTAGCAATGGGTATAAACAAATTGTTTCAGGGAAGAAAGAAGGAAGATTGTTCACATTGAAGATTCAAGGTAATGTTGGTCATGCCTTGTTCACCTATGGAGGACATAAGATCTCTGAGTTAGATCTTTGGCACAAGAGACTTGGACATTTCAATGAAAGAGGTATTAAAGACATGATTAATAATGGTTCAGTGCTTGGATTGCCTAATGTTGCAGGTCAACATATGACATACAGATGTGAGGCATGTCAATTAGGTAAGGCTCATAAGCAACCCTACTCTAAGCATGGGTTTATGTATTCAGAGAAACTTGAATTGGTACACACAGATGTGTGGGGACCATCAAAGGATTTCAGTATCAATGGTTCAAGGTATTATGTGATTTATGTTGATGATGCTACCAGATGGATCACTATCTATGTGATCAAAGATAAGTCAGAAGTATTCAATACTTTCAAACATTATCATATGTATGCAGAGAGAATTACAGGACATAAGTTGAAGAGACTAAGGTCAGATGGAGGGGGAGAGTATTTCTCTAATGAGTTCAGTGATTACTTGTGGAATGCAGGTATAAAAAGAGAGGTTACTTGCAGGTACTCTCCTCAACAAAATGGTGTAGCAGAAAGGAGGAATAGGACTCTTGTTGAGTTTGCAAGGTCCATGATGAAGGAGAAAAATTGCCCAAATTATTTGTGGGCTGAGGCTGTAAATACAGCTACTTATTTGGTCAATAGGCTACCTTGTAAAGCTTTGCAGGGAATGACATCTTATGAGGCATGGTGGGGTAAGAGACCTACACTAGACCATTGCAAAGTATTTGGATGTTTGGCCTGTGCATATGTGCCATCACAATTAAGGCACAAATTGGAACCTAAAGCTGAAAAATATGTGTTTATTGGTTATGATGATAAGCAGATGGGATACAGGTTGTGGAATCCATCCACAAAGCATTTTCTTGTATCAAAAGATGTTACATTTGATGAACAAGGCACTTGGTATGCAGGTACTATCAATATTAATACAGATGATGAAGAAATTGTGAGCCAAAGGAAAGGTAAATCAAAGGTTCAGATATTTGATGAGCAAGAGAATAATGAAGTGCAGGTTGAAGTGGAAGAAACACCAAGATTTGATCCTGAATGTGAAGAACCAGAAACCTCAAGAAGTGGAGAACTTAGGAGGTCTACAAGGAACAAATGGCAACCTACAAGGTATAGCTATGATACTTCATTTTTGGCTACCAAAGATTATGCTTACATGATTAAAGCAGATGAAGACCCTTCTACATATGAAGAGGTAAAAGTGAAAGAAAATTGGGAGAAAGCTATGGAGGAAGATTATGATGCATTATTGGAGAATCAAACATGGGATTTGGTTCCAAAGCCAAATAGTCAGAAGATCATTGGATGTAAGTGGGTTTATAAGACAAAAAGATTTGCAGATGGAAGTGTGTCTAGGTACAAAGCTAGACTTGTTGTCAAAGGGTTTGCTCAGACATATGGTGTTGACTATGATGAGACTTATAGTCCAGTGGCAAAGATGACAACCATCAGGACACTTATAGCAATTGCTGCATGTAAAGGTTGGAAATTGTGTCAATTAGATGTGAAGAATGCTTTTTTGAATGGTTACATTTTAGATGAAGTTTTCATGGAGCAACCTCAAGGATTCAGAGATGGAAGATATCCAGATTATGTGTGTAAGCTCAAGAGAGATTTATATGGCTTGAAGCAGGCCCCAAGGGCATGGAACTATAGACTTGTAAATTTCCTAAAAGAACTTGGATTTCAAGTATCAAAAGCAGATAGTAGCTTGCTTGTCAAAGCAAGTGATGATGGGTTTATTTACATGTGCATATATGTTGATGATATCATTCTTACAGGTACAGATGAGAAAGGCATTCAAAGCCTAAAGAAGCAAATGGAGAAAGAATTCAAAATCAGTGATTTGGGAGACTTGTCATACTTCTTGGGCATGGAGATTTTATACACTCAAAATGGAGTGTATGTGACTCAAGAAAGGTATTTGAGGAACTTGCTAATCACGTTTAAAATGGATGATTGCAGGGTAGCACCTACTCCAATGGAGGTGAATCACAAATTAAGCAGATTTGGAGGTGAAGAGTTTAAGGACATGAAGCAATATCAGAGTTTGGTTGGTAGTCTTATCTATGCTACATTAACTAGACCTGATTTATCATATGCAGTTGGGGTTTTGTCTCAATTCATGCATTGTCCTAGGAAAGACCATTGGATTGCAGGTCAAAGAGTGTTGAGGTACATTAAGGGTACACTCAAAGAAGGTTTGTATTATGGTTTTACATCAGATACAAATATCAAGATCTATAGTGATGCAGATTGGGCAGGTAATCCAGATGATAGAAGGTCAACCTATGGATACATGTGTTATGTGGGAGATAAGCTAATCTCCTGGTGCTCAAAGAAGCAACATACAGTTGCTTTGTCATCTACAGAAGCAGAGTACAAAGGCATGGTTGAAGCTGCAAAAGAAGTGATTTGGCTTAAGACTCTCATGAAGAGTTTTGACACTATACAGAGCATACCTATCATTTATGGTGATAACATGAGTTCATTATATCTAGCTGCTAATCCTGTTTTTCATGCCAGGACTAAACACATTGAGATACAGTATCACTTTCTAAGAGAGAAGGTGATGGACAAGGAAATTGAAGTCATACATACTTCAACAAAAGATCAGATAGCTGATATGCTTACAAAGAGCTTACAGATTCGTAGTTGTTTATTTTTCTTTGGCACAATCACAATTGGTGAAATCCATTCAGCATGTTCTACTGGTACGATGAATCCTACTTTTAACAATCTATCAAGTTCGTCTTTTACCTGAGAGGCATAATTGGGATTCATCCGATAACTGGGCTGCCTATTCGGTTTAGCTTCAGGCTTCAGCATGACTCTGTGCTGATATATGCGCGGGTCTAATCCCTTCATATCTTTGTAATCCCATGCAAAGACGTCTGAGAATTCTCGAAGGAGCTGAATCAAATTAGCCTGAAAATTTTCCGGTAAGTTTTGCTTTATTTTTACAGGTCAATGATTATTCTTGTCTCCCAGATTGTACGTGATCAACTGGTCTTCAGGGACATAAAATTGTTGTGGGTTCTCTGTATCCTCTGTTGGCTTGAATAATGATTGTAATTCATTATCTGCTTGGTCAGACTGTTCGGTGATAGCTACTACTGCACAAACTGAAGTGTTCCAGTTATTAATGACAGACTGTAGATCAACAGTTCCTAGAGACATTAAATTGGCGTTATTTTTCAGAAATTGCTCTTCTTCATCATCTGATAGTCCATCTAACATATGAACTGGTTCAGCGAGATAAGGTCTGGTGTGAAGTTCGCAGGGTTGTATAGCATCTAGTTTTACTACATATTTACGATTGGCATCCTTGAAGGTGAGCTCTTGCGCAGACCAGTCCTGTATTACTTTTGCATGCTTCAGCCAAGGTCGGCCGAAAAGAAGATTGTAATCCAAGGTGGATTCGGGTAGATCTAGTATAACAAAAGTCATTTTGAAAGTCGTACCTTGTAGAGTAATGGATACATTCCGTACAAGTCCTACGGGATGGACTCTAGATTGATCAGCCATTCTGACGAAGAATTGAACTGGTTCGATTTCGGTCCAGCCTAGCTTTTTACATAATGTTGCGGTTGCAATGTTTACGCCGGAGCCCCCGTCAATTAATACCTGCGTGATCTTCTGATCTTTATACCATACTGTAATCAAGGGCACTGCATGATCAACCGTAGAATCAGATTCTGGTTGAACTGCAGCGATTGCTGGAATGCAAGAGGGTGCCGGGGTAAAATGTTGTTGAAACTGTTGCCGGATTCCAGGTACTAATGTTAAAAGTTGGCCGAGAGGTAGGGTGATAGATGCTTTGGATAAAATTTCCCAGGCCTGTTGAGATTGGTTATCCTGCTCTTTTGAACTTGAAGTTTCTGCTGTTGCTGAAGTATCTGCTGTTATGTCTTCTGCCGATGGTTGTTCTACTGCTGCTTCTTTTTGTTGCATTCCTTCCTTTGCTGCCGAGGTTTGAGTCACCGGAATGGGTTCTGGGAACACTGGTGGTTCTGTAGCGGTCCAGTGACTAGCCTTGTTATACATCCTATGTTGTTCTCGTATCCCTGGTTCAAATACTTCTGCTGCTGGCTGCAGTTGTTTACCTGATCGGGTCTGGACTGTAGCAGTTTGTGTTTCCACCGGAGTAATTTGTACCATATTGGCCATTGGGTTTTGCCGCTCCTTCTTTCTTTGATCATACTCAGCTGCATCTTTGCAATATCTTCTAATGTGTCCGAATTCACCACAAAAATGACAGCGTGGTGGTGGTAAATTGGGGTTTTCCGGTGGTGGTCCGTTCTGCCATCGGTTGGCATTATAATTGTTGTTCCTTTGTCCTCGGTAGTTCCGATATCCCTGTGGTTGATTGTTTCTCAGTTGCGGAGGTACATAGTGATTTGCTGCCTGCCCATGTTCTTGAATAACAGCATTGACTGTCGCTGTTCCCTGTATTCTAGCATTGTAGATACAATTTCCGGTGGAGTGTCCGGTAGTGTTGCAGATAGCGCAGAATGTTTGATTTAGCGCACAGTTAGCACTTGTATGTCCTGATTTTTTGCACGTGGTGCAGTATACTTGCCTGGTTATATCTTCAATCATATTTTTGTTTGTTCTTAGCCATTCCAAGTCTTCTGAAAATCCACCAACCTTGGATTCCAGTTGCAAAGCCATGGCGATGACTGCATCTAATGTCATTGCTCCGACACATCTGATAATCATGATCTGCTTCAATTGCGGGTTTAAGCCATTGATAAACCACTGAGTGATGACATCATCAGGTAGATTAGCATGTGCCTGTGGTATTTACCGTAAATGTGTTCTGAAGAGAGTAGCGTATTCCTGGACAGTCTGATTTGCCTTCTGTCGGTTGCTCTGTAGATACTCAAAGATTTCAGCAGGATTCTTCTTTAGTCTAAATCGTTGTAGAAAGGCATCTCGTACTGCATCGTAGGTACCGAAATGATTAATGTCGTATTCCGTAAGCCATCTAGCCGCTTCATTGACCAACCTAGATTGAAAAACAATGTCTTTGTATGCCTGATCAGGTGGATGGTTGAGGACTGCATAACTGATCTCGAAAGTGCTTACGTGAGCATCTGGGTCATCTCCTGGGAATCCACCAAATTTCGTGTAGGTTACTCCTGTCGGAGGGAGCCTCGGTTGACCTAACTGTTGTTGTTGTTGTTGTCCGTTCATCGTGGGTGTCTCCGATCCTGTATCTTGAGGTTGATTAGTTGAACTATCAGAATCTGGCTTGCCGGACAGCGTGCCTTCCGGTGTGCTGTTTTTGCGCAGGATACTTCGGATCTCTGCTTCGAATAAGTCTCCTTCCTTTTGGATATCTAATATCCGAAATCTTTCTTCCAGACACGCGGGTCTGGCTGAGGATTCTGCAACAAATGCTAATCCTTGACCGCCAGTTGGTGTTTCTATCACCGGAATATCACCGGAATGAGCTAACAGTCTCCCAGACTGTAGCGGTTTTTCGCTATTACTGAT
>CM035416.1:122280107-122295107 GCA_020310875.1 Ceratopteris richardii | reverse complement strand
ATATTACATGAGACACAAAAGAACTATCCACAAATCAAGAGAGAATTGTGGGGAGTTGTAACAGCTTTGAAGTGTGACAGAGAGTATTTCATTGGAGCATATGTAGTTGTGGAAACTGATAGCTGACCAGTTCTTGGCATGATTATCAACTGCTCTACTCGTGATATAGTAATGCTCCGATGGATTGCTTATATAAAATCAATTAATCCTGAGTTTGCTCACATTTCAGGAAAAGCAAATCCTGTTGCTGACATGCTCTCATGAGCCAGACTGATAAATGTTGAAGGAGAAAATGACGAAAAAGAGAGAGAATTATGTGCTTGTTCATATGAATCTAAAAGCTTCACATCAGAGCACTTTAATGAAGATGAGTATGAAGAAAATTGGAAAGAGATTGGGAAATATCTAAGCAAATTAACTCCAGAAAGCTATTGGTCTCAAGCTAGGTTTAGAGATATCAGGAAAAAAGCTTTCATTTTTTTCCTAAAAGATGGCTATTTATGGAGACATGCAAAAGGAAAGATTGTAAATCCTCAAAGAGTTGTAGGATTAAGATTATTGCAAAAGCAAGTCATGATGGAAATGCATGATACTATGTGGGCAAGACATAAAGGTTTTTTCGGGACTTATGAAAAAATAAAAGAGAGGTATTGGTGGCCTAGAATGTATGTAGACGTTTTGAATAATGTAGCCACATGTAAGACTTGCCAAGTGTACTCAAATGTCAAACACAGAGATGAATTGCATCCGACATATCCACTAAAAATCCACTATAAGTGGGCTGTTGATTTGGTTACAATGCCTTTGGGGATACAACAGATGCGATATATTGTGTTTGCAAGAGAGGACCCGACAAACCATGTTGAATGAAGAGCTGAGGACAAAAACCACGAGCAACGTATGTAAGTTTCTACTAGAAGATGTGTTTAGCAGATTTGGCTATGTTGAGAAAGTAGTTGCTAATAGAGGTGAGCTTGATGCTCAAGAAGCCAAGGACTTCTTTGAAAAGTATGGTATTCCGCTATCACTCACCATTGCTTACAATCCTGAAGCCAATGTAAGGCTTGTGAGGGAAAAATAAAGAACTGGCCAAAATACCTTCCCTTTGCCCTATGGGCAGATAGGATGACGTGCACTAGGACTAATGGATACATGCCAGCAGAACTAATGTACTGTCAGAAACCTATTTTATCGATGGAGTCACATGCCCTAGCATGTACTTCATTGCCTTGGGAAGATGAGGTATCGAGAGAAGATCTTCTAGCAATGCGGATTCTTCAATTACAGAGAGGAAGAAATTTAGTAGAAGAAGTTGTAGTTAAGCTTAGAGCATCTAGAGAAATAAATATGATTGCATTTGATAAGTCTCGTAGATTAAGACCCAAAAAGTTAAATGAAGGAGATTGGGTAATAGCTCACTTGATACGCAATACGAAGCTCGAAGAAAGTTGGTGAAAAGATGGTTCGGTCCATATGAGATATGTAAAGTATTTGATAATGGTACATACTCGCTTAGAGAACTAGATAGAACCAAGTTAAAGGAAATAATTCCTGGGAAAAGAGTTAAGTTATTTAAAAGAAGAGAGAATGAGCGTTATGAGACAGTGGCAGATGAAGAGAAAAAAGAAGATGAAGAAGATGAAGAGCTTGCAGAAGAAATCCAAGATGGAGAAGAGGTAAATACAAATGGGGACTAAAGAACGTAAATATATATATATGTAAACAAAAGTGTAAATAAATAAGAAGATTAACTAAATATGAAATAATATAATAAGTGTCCAAAGGTATGAAAATGTGTTGAATAATTAAAGTCTATAAACATGAATGTATGTTGGTGTACATAAATAAAGATTACATGTATGATCATTTCTAGTGTGTCTTTTTTGCAGGTGCAACTATAGCTACAGATAAAGAATTGTGAGTCAACCATGGAAAGGGACTTTTCTAATGAGGTGGAGACATCATCTCGGAGGAATTCAGCTCGAGATAGGAATGTCAATTTAAATTCAGCTAGAAATAGAGCTTTGACTCAAATTAGGAATGCATCTTTAGAACGATCTTCAGATGATGCTTTTATTTTTGAGTACTTACTTCCCGCACCTGTAGATCCCTTAGCACACAGAACAGTGATTGAGGAAAGACCACCAGCTAGAGTTGCTTCAAACTATATCAGGGATACACGTCTAGTGCGTCCTAGGTCTAGACCCGTAGATCAGGCCAGGAATAGGGGACTGGCTCGACCTAGGGGTGTGCCTCTTGACCCATCCACGTATTATGTTTTCTTGTCCACCTATCTGTTTCCTATGCCTGTAGATATTCGAGAAGAAGAAGAAAGAGTTCTGGTAAGAATATATCATGAAATGGTTCAAGAACAATGTGAAGATGATCTGTTAAGTGAAGAAGAGATTCATGCCTATATTCATGACTACTTGCTTTCTGATTCGGTTGACCAAACGAGAGCCTTGGTATACAGGCATTCATAAGAGTTAAAAATTATATTAGACCAAAAGATTATGAGTTAGGAGTCAAAGGTTGCTATTGTACATAAATAAAGGTAGATAATGCCTTCTAAACTTGTGATCTGAGGTGTGTATATATGTGTGTTTCATAATCATGTTTTGTTTCAGCATTCATCTTCAAAAACAAGTTTAAAGAGAATTGAGCAAAGTATGTAAGTTGTGAATAATACAATGAAATGTGTAATATTTTTATCAAGTTTCTTTTAAGAAAAAGGAATTGTATTAGCAAATGAAGAGTGACGACTCGGAATGGTGATCTCCTTCAGCAAAATTTCATCAATAAAGGGTTTGATTGTTTTCTGAGTTAATTTGTATATATGTATATAATGCTATTTGTTTTAAATGTTTCTTATTACTTGCCTAGATTTTTATGAATGCAAGAAATGATCCAGGTAAAGACAATGGGAATAAAAGTCAAAGCACAAAATTCAGAATTCTTTTCATTAGTTTCCTCCTATAACCTTAATCTTTTGCGCCATTATTGGCTGCATTGCATATAAAGTATGCATATTTTGAGTAGAGAAGAGCACATGTTTTAATTCCCATAGGTGCACTCTCATTTGCACAATAAAACTCATATGTAAAACTGATTAGAGAAGAGTTGTGAGTGAAAGAGAGAGGAGTTGAGAGTGAGGTCAAGAGTGGTTGCATTTGAAAGTAGAGATATGAGTGGAAAGTAATTGCTTCCTGATTTGCACCATCATTGAGAATGATTGCACCTAGAGTACGCATGTTTGAAAATATAAGTGCACATGTGCTTTCAAATTGGTAGATGCACGTCCAATTGCATGCTAATTAAGTTGTAAATACATCAAGAAAATTTGAGCTTTAGAATGAGTGAGAATCCTCATCGGCGAATGCTAATTACCTCTCTTATTGCACCATTATGTTTTTAATGCACTTAAGAGTATGCATGTATAGGGCCCACTACATGGCCGTGCATAGGCACAATGATTTGTATGCCTGTGCACTTGATTCTTTTCACTCTACTTGAATTTTAAAATGACTTGCAGATATAGGAATTGGTGGCGGTGTGTCCAGAGGCCACACAGGGTTGGAGGGGGTGGATGTCGTGAAGATTTTCAAACTTCATGAAGATCATTCTTGTTCTACTTTTCCTGGAACTCCCTTACTTACTTATTAATGGAGTATTGTGGAGGAACATATATCCATTCCTCATTGACAGAAGGAGTTTTTTTTTTGTTGAATGTTCCGTTTATTGTTCAAATGAAAGGCATTCATTTATCATCATAGAGTGTGAAGGCTGCTGTGCTTCAAACTTTTTGATAATACCAAAAAGGGTCAGACCAAAACATTTGGTCGCTCGTGCTTTTTTTTCATTTGTTGGCAGAAACCATTTGGAAGGAAAGAAGGGAAAACTCCATTCCAGAAGGAGGAAGGCACTTGCGCATGAAAAGGGGGGCGGCCTGCATGCATTCCCTTGGGAGTATGTGCCACATATGCTGCTAAGTTTTGTGCTAAAACGAGCATATACTCAACTCTGGCAGTGCCGAAAAGCTGGGGAGGAAAGAAAGGCTCCGATACCTTCAAAGTGGGGAAGGAGATTTGGATCTCTGTTTTTTTTTCTTTGGGGAGGACTATTCACGAGTGTCGCTGTCAAGAGAGATCAGAAGGAACAAAGAGGAAAAAAAAGAAAGATGATGATAGGGGCGCTCTGAGCTCTGTTTCTTGACATGTTCTATTATAGAAGTATCATTTATCTATTGCAAAATTGCTACAGAAGAGCAGAAGGGACTGCCATAACAAATCGTATCTATGGAGAGAAGGCGATTCCTTGGAAATTTGTGTTCACAGCGAGGAATTGTTCTTGGTGGAGGAAACAATCGCTGAAGGAGGAGTAGATTTTGGGAGCAAAGTTTCTCTCAGAAATTCGATGGTGTACATCTGTTATACTCAGAGGAAGAACTGAAGGCGAGGATTACTCTTGCTGTGCTTGTAGGGGAATGTGACAGTCAAAGTTTACCTCCGCGGTGGCAGAGTTGGAGAAGTATGCTGTGGAGGGATGCGTACACGATAAGACAATCGTAACCTGTTTAATAAGAATCAGTAGGACATCTACTGCTTATGGGGTGACAACAAAAATAGGAGAGAATTTCTTGGAGCATCGTTTACAGAGACCACTATTTAAGTCTACCATGGCAAAGTTGATTTGTCATGCTGGAGTAATCATCAAGTAGAGACACATCAGCGCTTGCCATATGAATAACAATGTGTCAAACTGCCTTTATTACATCCTACCATATCTTTGAAGAAGAGGCTCAATGATCACTTATGATACGCAAACGAAAGGCTATGGATAGAAAAGGTTGCAAAGCATCTCTTTAAGGTTATAAATGGAAAAAGATGTTCTCCGGAGGCTTGTAAGAAAATATGCATATCTGAAAAATATCGAAGTGCTACTGGAGCGTGGAAGAAAATAAAGGAAAATCATTCCCAGGTTTTGTAATATTTTTTATTTCTTTGTTTTGGATAGCATACAACTTTATATGACATCTTTGTATATGGCGTAGAAAATGAAATACAACTTGACTTCTCAATGAAACCGCTTATAGTTCCTTCGGTTCAATGTTTCTACAAGATAAATGCTTCATTTCATACAAATGAAAGCACCTAGTTCTTGTGCTTGAAGTTTTGTAGGATCATAAGTGACGTTCGAACCTTCTTCATATAGTTATGTATGTTGATTTTGGAATGTAGAAAAATTGTAAACCTGTTTTTCATCCATATTGAAAGTTGCAAGTTTAATCAAACATTGGGTGTGAATAAAACTCCCTTCTGTTTTTTTTATGTGTGTACGGAATGTCCTACTTTTTGAACATGTTTTCTATGCAGCATAATAGATGAATGAAATAGTTTAGTGCGTAAGTCCTTTTACTTAAACCAAAAGTTCACGATTGAAACTCTACATATGGTTTATAGTAAAGATACTATAGGAAAAGGTCTCGCTCGAAGAGAAAGGGTTTCCTAGCACCAAGAAACTGAACTCTATTTGTTTCACTATCCGTGACCTCAACTCGAACACTTTGTTGGATTTTTTGCGGAGACTGTTTTGCATATATTTCAACCTAACACGTTAAACATAAAAGAAAGTCATTGTGCACCTCTTGTTTCGATCTCAGAAGTTTGCATAGGTTTCATCTAAATTGTGAACTAGATCCTTAAAGCGAATGTTTAAAAAGCAAGAATAAGAAGAACATGTTTACATCTCAATACAGCTAAACTTCACATAAGTTATGTGTCATGTAGTTTTTCCATTTATAATACCAAAGTACTCGAACACCTACTCGTATGCTCTTATGCATCAACAAGTTAAGTTCTTAGTTATCTACTCCTCCCTTCTTTCTATGAACCCCTCTTTTCCATGATTACCATGTTTTAGTCAAAGTCACTTTCTTGGCATTTAGTGTGCACCCCTAAGCGCGCAAGAACCCGACCACACCGTGCTCAATTTTCCCATTGGCTTCAGGATTGTAAGCAGTGGTGAGCGACATCCGAATTCCATATTTTTCAAAAAAGTCTTTGGCTTCGTGAGCATCAAGCTCACCTCTCTCAGCAACTATTTTCTCGACATAGCCAAATCTACTAAACATGCCTTCTATTAGAAACTTGCATACATTGCTGGTAGTTTTCATCCTTAGAGCTCTTCCTTCAACATGATTTGTTAATTCCTCTCTCCCCAGCACAATATATCGCATCTATTGCACCCTGAATGGCGTTGTAATCAGATCAACAACCCACTTATAGTGGATATTAAGAGGATATGTAGGATGCAACTCATCCCTGTGTCTAACATTCAAATACACCTGGCAAGGTTTACAAGTGGCTACATATTTTTGGACATCTACATGTTGGTGCAAGTGCCAAGCCCTCACACTTGGCTAGGCATTGGAAGAAGCTATGTGCAATTGTTTGAAGAACCACATGAACCATTGGTTATGGTTTTTTACCATTAACCATTGTAAACATTTTTTGACTTGAGAGAATATTGTAAGCCCACATATCTCGTGGAGTTTGGAGATCTGAATGCTACAAATCTTGCTTGTTAAATTGAATCCTAACTTAGAAGAGTACTTTGAGTTATAGCATCTATTTGAATTTCAAAATGCAAACTTTTGAAAATTTCTATAAAAGAGACTTGTAGTCTCGCGGCCATTGTGCCCCCATGACTGAGCTTAGAGTTGACCATTTGATGTAATTGAGAGATGCACACTATAGCCTACTCCTATCACCATCATTGGACATCATATTCATGTCAATGATCATGTACAACATTGTTACATAATACATTACATTTATGATTACATCTACATTTATCTCTATCATTGTCACTCACAATAGTGAACTTGTCTTGCTCATATCTCAGTGATCTCTCCACCATTTTCAATGTTCTATAGCTCATTGGAACACACTCAAAGTCTACTACAAGTTGAAAAATTTTGAAAGCATTTCATTCATCCAATGTAGAGAAAAGAATCTCGAAGCATTCACTAGTCTTTCTCTACACATCTCCTAAAAAGTCGAGGCTAATGTTTTACTTGCGAAATTGATTGCTCTGTTGTTGGTGCATGACAACCATCAATTGATGCTTTAGATGAAGACCTGAAGTCAAATATTGAAGAAAAGATTAGCCTATGAAGCTTGAAGATAGTGCACATTTGGGAAATGAAGACTTATATACATATGTACATTAAACTTGTAGTTAGCTCACATATACCTTTTGTCATGGTCATGAGCTTGTACATATATGCCTATATATACAAGAAGAAAGTTGAGGTGTATGAGAGAGCATGAGATATGAAGAATTAGATGTTTTAAGAGTCATTACACACTTGAGAAGTGTAGAAGATCTCTCTCATTATTCAGATGTAAAAATGTTCAGAGAAGAAGAAAAATTGTGCCCGATCTTTTACGAAGTACTCCTTCTGTGTTTAATCTTTTGTGAAATTCTTTTGTACAAGTCTAAGTCTAGATTTGGCTCACCTCTGTAGAAGTTTTCAGATTCTAATTGTGATCAAGCTAAGAGAATTGAGTGTAGGAACATTTACATGTGTAAATGTGAAGAAGTGAAGTTGCAACAGGTGTTGATGCTAATGTTTTGGTCAATTCTCCTTCCACAATGTAAAATTTTGATCAAGCAAGCTCTCTCATTCTTTAAGTTGGAAGGTAAGCTACCTATGGCTAAAAGCATTTGAATAAATGGTTGTAATTTGAGAGAACTATGCCTTTAAAGTTATAGGTGTCAAAGTCGACTGTAGAGAAGTATAGTTTTAGACATAGGTGGATTGTTTGAGTCATTTCTCAAGGTCTAATGAGTTTTTTAAGATGATTTAACTTGGAGAAGGTGCACAAGCATTAGGAAACATTTCATACAAAGTTTCATTGAAAACGTTACACATTTAGTTAGGCAATGGGTGAGTTAAGTGCAATAGACTTTTTTGAGTAGTGACTCTTTTCACAGTTAGTGCAAATTTTGACAGTTTGGTATTGGTCTTCCAAAATTGATCAAGGTTTTGGGTTATTCTTGATATAGAAGTGTTCTAAAATCAAGGAAGCTTGTTCTTTTGGAGATTAACACTCTCCATAAGTGGTATCAGAGTAGAATCATCAAAATAGAATAAAGGAGGACCCAGACTACTGGAGTCATACAGAAATCAACATTTGAAGGTTCAAAAGGTGAAAGCTTAAAGGAAAAGCTCGAGAAGAAAGCTTGAAGCTATCAAGAAGATCAAAAGGAACTTCATTTGAAGTAAACTTACACTTATTCCTCATAAAGCTTGAAGAATTTAATACAAAGGTGAAGAAAGGATGGGAGATTTTCTTTAGATAAAGAAATTGGATAGAGAAAACTATCCAGCTTGGTCAATGAGGATGGAAGCTCATCTCATGTGCAAAGACCTGATAGGTTACATCACATGTGAAGAAGAAAAACCACAATTCAGAGATCCTAGTGTTCCAACTAGGGATGAACTCTCAGATTTGAAGACTTGGATGAAAAAGGATGCTCAAGCATGGAGCATCATCTGCATGGGAGTGAATGACTACTTGCTACCTCATATTAGAGGACTTGAAAGTGCAAGTGACATATGGAATGCTTTGGAGGAGCATTTCCAAAATAATACAAAGTCAAGGAAGGCATCCTTATGTGCAAAGTTCACTTCATTCAAAAAGAAAGCTTCTCAATCCATTTCTGATTATGTAACAAGGATGAAGAATATTGCAGATGCATTAGGAGTAGTTGATGAAGATACTGAGGAGGATAAATTGGCAAGGCAAATCCTCAGAGGTTTGAAAGGGGATGCAAAATTGAAGCCATTCATTTTGTCTACTGAATTGTCACTAGATCATTTGACTCCTGGTTTAAATCAGTTGCTAGGACACATGCTAACTTTTGAGCAGGATGTCAAAGGTGATGGTGACAAGAGTGCAGTTCAAGCAATGTATTCAAAGGATAAGAAGAAGAATAGCAAAGGCAAACAACAATTAAATGAAAAAGAAGGTACAACTAGCCAAGTCAACTTCCTAAGAGGAAGAGGAGGTGGCAAAGGTAGAGGAACAGGCAGAAGCAATAAAGATGGAGCCAAAGCTTGCTAGATTTGTGGTAAGACAAATCATTTAGCTCATGATTGTTAGCATAATAATCAGAATAATGGAGGATATAGTCAAAATTTTAATTCAAGAGGAAGAGGTGGTAGAAACCAAAGAGGTAATTTTAGAGATAGAGGTAGTAGAGGTTACTGTGGAAGAAATGCAAGTAGAGGTTTCCAAAGTCAATCCTACAATAATACCTTCTACAATTATTCTTCAGATCAGAAAGAAGATTCAACCTTAATCATGAATGCAACTTGTGAGAGACAAAGTGAAGACAAAAAATTCTTCTACATTGACTCAGGGTGTAGTAATCACCTGAGTTGTAATATAGCCTTGATGACTGATTTGGAGAATAAGGTAACTAATCATGTAGTTCAAAAAGGTGATAATACAAAGCACGATGTGAACTCAAATGGATCAGTGAAGGCCAAGGATGCAAGTACTCTTCTGAGTAAGCTCTTGAATGTTCCTACAATTCCAAAGAATATGATAAGTGTACGGCAAATTGTTGGAAAAGGTTATGAAGTAAGGTTCACTAATGATGGAGTTTTTGTGGAAGACCCTAGCAATGTGTATAAACAAATTGTTTTAGGGAAGAAAGAAGGAAGACTCTTCACATCAAAGATTCAATGTAATGTTGGTCATGCCTTGTTTACTTATGGAGGACATAAGATCTCTGAGTTAGATCTTTGGCATAAAAGGCTTGGACATTTCAATGAAAGAGGTATTAAGGATATGGTTAACAATGGTTCAGTGCTTGGATTGCCTAATGTTGCAGGTCAACATATGACATACAAATGTGAGGCATGTCAATTGGGTAAGGCTCATAAGCAGTCATATTCTAAGCATGGTTTCATGTATTCAACAGCTTGAGTTGGTACACGCAAATGTGTGGGGACCATCAAAGGATTTCAGTATAAATGGTTCAAGATATTTTGTGGTTTATGTTGATGATGCTACCAGGTGGATCACTATATTTGTGATCAAAGATAAATTAGAGGTATTTAAACACTATCATGTGTATATAGAAAGAATCACAGGTCAAAAGTTAAAGAGACTAAGATCACATTGAGGGGGAGAGTATTTCTCTAATGAGTTTAGTGATTAGTTATGGAATGCAGGTATAAAAAGGGAAGTTACTTGCAGGTATTCTCCTCAACAAAATGGTGTAGCACAAAGGAGAAATAGAACTCTTGTTGAGTTTGCAAGATCAATGATGAAGGAGAAAAATTGTTTGTGGGATGAGGTTGGAAATACAGGTACATACTTGGTTAATAGGTTACCATGTAAAGCTTTGCAGGGTATGACACCATATGAATCTTGGTGGGGTAAGAGACCTACCTTAGATCATTGCAAAGTGTTTGGATGCTTGGCTTATGCATATGTGCCATCTCAATTGAGGCATAAATTGGAACCTAAAGCTCAAAAGTATGTGTTCATTGGATATGATGATAAGCAGATGGGTTATAGGTTGTGGATTCCATCCACGAAGAAATTCCTTGTATCAAAGGATGTTACATTTGATGAGCAAGGTACTTGGTATGTAGGTACAACCAATAATCATGCAGGTGATGAAGAAGTTTTGAATCAGAAGAAAGGTAAATCAAAGGTTTAGATATTTGATGAAGAAGAGAATAATGAAGTACAAGTTGAAGTTGAAGAAGTTCCAAGGTTTGATTCAAAATGTGATGAACCTGAAACTTCAAGAAGTGGAGAACTCGAAAGGTCATCAAGACACAAATGGAAACCTACAAGGTATAGCTATGACACTTCTTTTTTTACTACTAAATATTATGCTTACATGGTGAAAGTAGATGAAGACCCTTCTACATATGAAGAAGCAAACGGTAAAGAAAATTCGGAGAAAGCTATGCAGGAAGAGTATGATGCATTGATGGAGAATGAGACATGGGATTTGTTTCCTAAACCAAATAGTCAGAAGATCATTGGATGCAAATGGGTCTACAAGACAAAGAGGTGTGCAGATGGAAGTGTGTCTAGGTATAAAGCTAGAATTGTTGTGAAAGGGTATGCTCAGACATATGGTATAGATTATGATGAGACCTATAGTCCTGTGGCAAAGATGACAACCATAAGGACAGTCATAGCAATTGCTGCATGTAAAGGTTGAAGATTATGTCAATTAGATGTGAAGAATGCTTTTCTTAATGGTTATATTTGAGATGATGTTTTCATGGAGCAACCACAAGGGTTCAAAGATAAAAGGTATTCAGAATATGTATGTAAGATCAAGAGAGCTTTGTATGGTTTGAAGCAAGCCCCAAGGGCATGGAATTCTAGACTTGTAAAGTTCTTGAAGGACCTTGGTTTCCAAGTATCTAAAGCTGATAGTAGCTTGCTTGTTAAAGCAAGTGATGATGGGTTCATTTACATGTGCATATATGTTGATGACATAATTCTTATAGGTATAGATGAGAAGGGCATACAAAGCCTCAACAAACAAATGGAGAAAGAGTTCAAGATTAGTGACTAAACATGGAGTGTATGTGACTCAAGAAAGGTATTTGAAGAACTTGTTGATCAGGTTTACCTACTCCAATGGAAGTGAATCACAAATTGAGCAGATATGGAGAAGAAGAATTCAAGGACACGAAGCTATATCAAAGTCTGGTTGGTATTCTAATCTATGCTACATTAACTAGGCCTGACTTGTCATATGCAGTTGGAGTGTTGTCTCAATTCATGCACTGTCCTAGGAAAGAACATTGGGTTGCAGGACAAAGAGTGTTGAGATACATAAAGGGTACACTCAAGGAAGGTTTGTATTATAGTTTTACATCAGATACAAACATCAAGATATATAGTGATACAGATTGGGCAGGTAATCCTGATGATAGGCGATCAATATATGGATACTTGTGTTATGTGGGAGATAAGTTAATCTGTTGGTGTTCTAAGAAGCAAAATATAGTTGCTTTATCATCTACAGAGGCAGAGTATAAAGGTATGGTTGAAGCTGCAAAGGAAGTCATATGGTTGAAGACTCTCATGAATAGTTTTGGCATTATTCAGAGTACACCCACTATTCATGGAGACAATATGAGTTCACTGTATCTAGCTGCTAATCCTGTTTTTCATGCCAGGACTAAACATATTGAGAATCAATATCACTTCTTAAGAGAGAAGGTGATTGATAAGGAGATGAAGTCATACATACTTCAACAAAAGATTAGATTGCAGATATGCTAACCAAAAGCTTGGATGGACCAAAGCTATAGAGATTTAAAGACATGGCAGGTATAAAGAAGATAGAGAAAACCTCAATTGATGATTGAGGGGGAGCTATTGGTGCGTGAAAACCATGAATTGATGCTTTAGATAAAGACTTGCAGTCAAAGATTGAAGAAAAGATTAGTCTATGAAGCTTGAAGATAGTTCACATTCAAGAAATGAAGACTTGTATACATATGTACATTAAACTTGTAGTTAGCTCACATATACCTTTTGTTATGGTCATGAGCTTGTATATGTATGCCTATATATACAAGAAGAAAGTCAGGGCAAGTATGAGAGAGCATGAGATATGAAGAATTAGATGTTGTAAGAGTCATTAGACACTTGAGAAGTGTAGAAGATCTCTCTCATCATTCAGATGTAAAAATGTTCAGAGAGTGAAGAAGTGAAGTTGCAATAGGTGCAAAATTTGATGCTAATGTTTTGGTCAGTTCTCCTTCCGCAGTGTAAAGTTTTGAGCAAGCAAGCACTCATTCTTTAAGTTTGAAGGTAAGCTACCTTTGGCTAAAAGCATTTCAATAAACGGGTTGTACTTTGAGAGAACTATGCATTGAAAGTTACAAGTGTCAAAGTCCACTATAGAGAAGTACAGTTTTAGACATAGGTGGAATGTTTGAATCATTTCACAAGTTTTAATGCGTTTTTTGAGATTCTTTAACTTGGAGAAGGTCCCAAAATATTAGGCAACACTTCATACAAAGTTTCATTGAAAACTTTACACATTTCGTTAGGCAATGAGTGAGTTAAGTGCAGGAGACTTTTATGAGTAGTGGCTCTTTTCAGAGTTGTTGCAAATTTTGATAGTTTGGTATTGGTATTCCAAAATTGATCAAGGTTTTGAGTTATTCTTGATATAGAAGTGCTCTAACATCAAGGATAGCTTGTTCTTTTGGAGGTTAACACTCTCCATCATGTATGTATAATCAATCATTTTGAGTGATACCACTTGGAATCATTAGCTATTTAAGCTAATTAGATACCCTCAGAAGGAATGTTTCTAATTGCTACTGTGTTGGGAGTACTGAGCTTAAGAAGCAATAGGTGTGTGAACCAAAATAACACGTTTCTGATGACTTGTGACTTGTGAAGTTATCTATTATGGATTAATCATTACATTCATCATCTCCAAAGTACATAGGCACTTATTTAGTTTCATTGGAAAGCTAAAAGGGCCCACAAACAAACTCTGAAGTAATATAGGGCTAATATAGAGCAGGGATTAGCAGTACCAACTCATTTCTTGAGGTATCCATTCAGCTTTCCCAATAGTGGTATGAGAGCACCTTCAACTAAAATGGGAGATCATTTTCCTTCTTTTATTGATAAATTGGATAGGAACAACTACCAAGCATGGTCCTTGAGGATGAAGACATACTTGCAAGGAAGGAGTTTCTATATATACATATCAGGAGATGAGGAGATTCCCATTTTAGAAGCAAAGGAGAACCTACAAGAGAGGAGCATGAAAGACTCAATTCATGGTGTGCCAAAGATGCATTAGCAAGGTCATATGTACTTAACTCTATCACTGACTTCCTTCTTCCACACATTAGACTCTAAGACATCCCAAGAGACTTGGGATGCATTGTCTTCATATTTTTTCTTCAAACACAACGGCTAGGAAGAGCCAATTGTGGATTGAGTTTACCACTCAGCAAAAGCAACCCAAGCAAAGCATTTTAGAGTATGTGACTAAAGTTAAGGATGTGGTTGACCAATTGGAAAGCATAGGAGAGGAGATTTAAGAAGAGCAGATTGTGAGACAAGTAATAAATGGCATCAAGGCAGATGACAAATGGGAAAGCTTCACAATTGCCATGGACTTGTACATGGACATGCAGATTCCATATGTCACCACACTCATGGGGCAACTCTTTACGCATGAAGCCAAGCTCAACAAAAATGGAGATTCATAAAGAGGTAATAACTCTCCTACCCTATACACAGATAAAGGCAAGTCTAAAGAGAAATGGAAAAGCAAAAAGATTGAGGATAAAGGTAATACTTCTCAAGCTAACTATGCAGGGAGAGGTAGGATCTCAAGAGGTAGGGGCATAGGAGGTAAGCAAGGAACGAGGAGACCTTTCAACTCTTCCCCATGTTATATTTGTGGTTTATCAAATCACACCATAGATAAGTGTTAAAGGAACTTTAAGAATCAGAGAGGTAGATTTTTCCAAAGAGGTTGTTGGGATAGATGGATGGAGACTCCAAGTGATGAGTAGGTAGTGCCAAATCCTACTTAGTACGAGCCCCTTCTAGGTTCAGAGTTGATATGTGGGCCCTCTTAGCTTTCCAAAGAGACCATACAAGTGCCTATGTACTTTGGAATTGATGTATGAAAAGACTAAATGGAAACAGACTACTTCTAAATAGAAGACTCAATGAAAACCTTCTATTTTTTGTCATACACCTACTACTTGTAATGCTCAATGCTACCAATATAGTAGGAATTGGAAAACTTCCTTTTACAGCTATCTAATTAGCTTAGTAAGCTAATGATTCCAAGTGAAATCACTTGAAATGATCCACTATACACAGAGCCATCAATTTAACAAATAAATCATTACCCCTATATTTTTAGGATCTCTATAGAATTTGACCACTACGTGCTTCA
>CM035416.1:122270107-122275107 GCA_020310875.1 Ceratopteris richardii | reverse complement strand
CTCTACTGCATTGAGGTTATTCACTTTTAGGGTGGCATGTTAGCCCTAAGCTTGCACATTTGAGCATCACTCTGCCCAACCTTGTAATCATAAGATTCGAATCAAGAAATATATGGTCTTCTGTAGTCATTTGTTGATTAATATTTCTAGAGTATGTACAATTCCTCTGTCTGCTCACACAAATGTTAAAGGGAATACTTCCCTAAAGAGAACCCCCCTTGAGTAGGCGACGTACTGGATGTGTTTAATCTATATTCTCTACTTTTGATAAAAGTGGATATCCTAGTACCTCCTCTACAGATAGATAGATAGATTCATAGATAGATAGATAGATAGATACATAGATAGATAGATAGATAGATTGATAGATAGATAGATAGATAGATAGATAGATTGAAAGATAGATAGGTAGATAGATAGATAAATAGATAGATAGATAGATGGATGGATAGATAGATAGATAGATAGATAGATAGATAGATAGATAGATCCATAGATAGATAGATAGATAGATAGATAATACATAGATAGATAGATCGATAGATAGATAGATAGATAGATAGATAGATAGATAGATAGATAGATAGATAGATAGATAGATAGATAGATAGATAGATAGATAGATAGATAGATAGATAGATAGATATATAGATAGATAGATAGATAGATGGATAGATAGATAGATGTTGGGAATGATGATTGGATGCACTCAGGAAATAAGTTCATGCTGCAAAACCTGCTTCACACCTGCCCTCCTTTGACTCCAGATATGCTTAGTAGACTTCTTGAGCTTCCAAATGATACCAAGAAACCATATATGTGCTTTGTAAATGTTATGAGTAATGATCAAATCAAGACAGACTACTTGTGACTTCAAAATCCTGAAAAACTTGCTATTTTGGTATTGACACCTGCTCAGTGTTATGCTCAGTGTGACCAGTGTAGTTACAATTAGCAAAATTCCTTCTAGAGATATTCTATTAGCTCAGTAAGCTTCCATTTGCAAGTGGAATGAAAGGAAATAATAAACCACACTCAGAGAAATCACTTTAGCAAAATAAGGTGTACCCCCGATTTTTTAGGAGACTTACAGTCACAGACCAGTGAGCACCCCGACTGAGATTTCTCTGTGATGCTTGATTCAATGGCCTTGAAACTTTGTAGGTGTATAGTAGATTTTGAGCTGAATCCAATGCACTTTGAATCATCCAATTTGGTTCAGTAGATCTTGAGATATGCCCTGTTGAAGTTGACAGACTTGAAGAGTACACTCAGAGGATAACAGAGATGATCAATATGAGTATATGTATTAAATCTATCAATTGTACATTCCCATTGGCATGATATGTAATGCTCAATGGTACTCAGATGTGTAGGCTATGGTGTAGCACTCACACACTCAATGAATTTGTCAGAAATACCTCGGGAGAAGTGAAGAACATCCGCGACTTTTTCCTAGTGATTTTTATAGAGATTGAGTGAGATTTTGAATTTCAAATTCATGTCAATCTCCTAGAATCTTGTACCTAAAAATGAATGAGATATTCTCTCAATCATTCACCCACTCAATCAATCAAAGTTTCCACGACTTTCGCAGTTAGGTGTGATTACATGAGTGGTTAAAGTCATATGGACTTTTACATGAGATAAAAGATAAGAATCAATAAGACTAGGTTCCTATGGTTCTTGATTCTTGTAAATATATCCTTCAAGGATTCCAAGCTAAGCCTTCAAGGTCCAAGCTTTATGTAAAGTCTTCAATGTTGATATCCAAGCCAAGTGTTAAGGCTTGAATTACACCAACAGCTCCCCCTCAAGCCAAACACTTTGGCTCAAGTCTTCATCTCTAGTGTTCAATTACTTCCTGCAATCCAATCATGGATTTAAATCTGCATAGCTTGCTTCCATCCAGAGGTTTAGTAAGCAAATCTGCACATTGCATATTAGTAGACACATATGTCAATTGAATTTCTTTGCTAAGTAACTTCTCCCTCACATAGTGGTAATCAACCTCTATGTGTTTTGTTCTAGAATGATAAATTGGATTAGCTGCAAGGTGAAGAGAACTTGTGTTATCACCAAATATGATTGGTGGCCTTGTATATAGGCCCAATTTTGAATATAAAAGCTTTAACCATATTGCTTCTTGAGTGGCATTTGCTAGCCCTCTGTACTCTGCCTCAGTAGATGATAAAGCTACTGTGGGTTGTTTCTTGGATGACCAAGAAATTGGTTTATCACCTGCAAAATATATGTACCCTGATGTGCTTCTCCTGTCATCCTTGCAACCTGCCCAATCTGCATCTGAGTATACCTTAATATCAATGTCTGATGAATAGGGAAAGTACAAACCATGATTTTGTGTTCC
This sequence comes from Ceratopteris richardii, assembly GCA_020310875.1. Lineage (NCBI taxonomy): Eukaryota > Viridiplantae > Streptophyta > Polypodiopsida > Polypodiales > Pteridaceae > Ceratopteris > Ceratopteris richardii. The sequence continues at coordinate 122,272,739 of CM035416.1, read as the reverse complement.
CTTTAGGTACTTTACTATCTTCTTTGCTGCCTCTAAATGAGGTACTCTTGGTTTGTGCATAAATTGGCTAAGTACACTAACACCATATGATATATCAATCCTAGTTAAGGTAGCATAATTAAGACTACCTACCAAACTTTGGTAACCTGTAATATCTTGGAGTTCTTCTCCTTCATGAGCACTGAGTTTATGGTTGACCTCCATAGGAGTGTTTGAGACTTTAGCTTCCTGCAAATTAAACTTCTTGACCATGTCCTGAATATACTTCTTCTGAGTAATAAAGATACCTGAATTTGTATACACCAATTCAAGTCCTAGGAAGTACTTCAATAATCCAAGATCATTAATCTTGAATTCCTTCATCATCTGTCCTTTGATGTGTCTAATTCCCTGAACATCATTTCCTGTAATAATGATGTCATCAACATAGACACACAAGTATATTACCTCTGAATTGCTCCTTTTGATAAACAATGAAGTATCTGCTTTACTCATTATGAATCCTTGGTCTAGAAGGTAGGTTGTCAACCTGTAATTCCATGCTCTAGGTGCCTGCTTCAATCCATACAAAGCCTTCTTCAATTTACAAACATGATTTACCTTCTTGGGATCTTCATAGCCAGGTGGTTGTGACATGTAGACTTCTTCAGATATCCATCCATTCAAGAATGCATTCTTCACATCCAATTGGTACATGTTCCAATTCTTGGATGCAGCTACACTCACCATAACTCTGATAGTTGGCATCTTTGCCACAGGAGAAAATGTCTCCTCATAATCAATGCCTTGGGTTTGTGCAAAACCCTTGGCTACCAACCTAGCTTTATACCTGTTTATTGTACCATCTGAATTCCTTTTGAGTTTGTAGATCCATCTGGATCCTATCACCTTCATAGATTCTTTCTTGGGTACCAAGTCCCAAGTGTCACTCTCCTTGAGAGCCTGCATTTCTTCATCCATTGCTTCCTTCCATTCTGGTTTAGTGATTGCTTCTTCAAATGTACCTGGTTCTTCACTCAAGAGATCCTTTGCAAGATATACAGAATGCTTGGTTACAAGGGAAGTATCATACCCATACCTAATAGGTTTTTTCTTATCTCTCTGAGACCTCCTCATTGCTTGTGTTGAGGATTCTAGATTATCTTCTAGTTGCTTCATCTTCATCTTCCCTTTGGATTTCCAAGCCTTGAACTCTTCAATGTTGATGGTGTCTTCATCATCTGAGCTTGTGTCCTCTTTCTGAATTGATTCTTCCTTGATAAGCTTGGGGAAGTCTTCTTCCATGTCATAAGGTAGACTAACCTTCCTGCATTCATTTTCATACCATGAATCATTCTCATCAAAGATGACATCTCTGCTTACCTTGAAGCCTTTGTTTGAGGGGTTATAGAACCTGTATCCTTTCTGATTCAAATCATAACCAATGAAGATACATTTTTCAGCTTTAGGGTCTAGCTTTCCCCTTACCTGTGAGGGAATATGCACATATGCAACACAACCAAAAATTTTGCAATGATGTAGAGATGGTCTCTTACCATGCCAAGACTCATAAGGTGTCATTCCATCAAGTGTCTTTGATGGCAACCTGTTAATTAAATATGTGGCAGTAGATACACTCTCTGCCCAAAGATAATTTGGCAATTTCTTTTCATTTAGCATAGACCTAGCTGTCTCTACAATGAGTCTATTCCTTCTCTCAGCTACCCCATTTTGTTCAGGTGAGTACCTTGTAGTAATCTCCCTCTTGATGCCTCTTTCCTGCAAGAAATCTTCAAAGTCATTGGAGAAGTATTCTCCACCACCATCTGACCTTAGTTTCTTCAAATGTCTACCTGTTTGATTTTCAACTAATGCAAGATACCTTTTGAAACAATTAAATACTTCATCTTTATGTTTCATGAAGTATAAGACAGTCCACCTGCTATAGTCATCAATAAAGGACACATAGTACCTTGATCCTGATATGGATGGCTCCTTGCTAGGTCCCCAAACATCTGTATGCACCAATTCCAGATAATCTTCATGCATGAAACCTTTCTTGGTATAAGGCAATCTGTGTGACTTACCAAATTGACAAGCCCCACACTTGTATATCATGTGTTGCTTGGATACATTAGGTATCCCAAGCACACATTGATCCCTACTCATTTGCTTTAAGGTCCTCTCTCCAATGTGACCTAATCTCTTGTGCCAAATCTCCAATTCTGATAGGGTTTGATCTTTATAGTTGTACAAAGCAATATTCTTAGTGTCTTCAAGTTCAAAGGTAAACAATCTACCTGATTTTTCTCCCTTGGCTATCCTTCTGAATCCATGTCTTGGATCCTCCACATATGCACCATGTTGAGTGAACCTGACCTGTAGACCTTTTTCCACAATCTGACCTACACTCATTAGGTTCTTGGTGATTGTTGGAACATACAATACTCTGCTCAATAAATTCGGATTACCATCACTAGTTTTGACATTGCCTACTTTAACAACTGAATGTTTAGTGTCATCACCTGTCTGCACTTGATGCTTGCCTTTGGCTTCTTCCAAATCAGAAAGTAATGCAACATTTCCAGCTACATGATTAGAGCAACCTGAATCAATATAGAATAAGTGATCATCATTGATACCTGACTTAGAT
>CM035416.1:122247607-122257607 GCA_020310875.1 Ceratopteris richardii | reverse complement strand
TCCCAATGTTTCTTACCAGGATTAGACATATATCTGCTCACAAATCCCACTGCAAATGCAATGTCTGGTCTCGTAGCTACCATAGCATACATGAGACTACCAACAGCAAACTGATAGGGAATTTTGGTCATGAATTCCTTTTCCTCATCTGATTTGGGGCAGTCATCCTTGCTCAATTTCACATATGTGGGTAAAGGTGTACTCAATGCCTTTCCACCCTGCATATTGAATCGGTGAAGTACTTTGGATATGTACTCACTTTGAGACAAGTATATGCATCTTTTACTCCTATCACGAGTAATGCGCATTCCAAGAATATGTTTGGCATCCCCCAAATCCTTCATATCAAATGTCTGACTCAACTTCTTTTTGAGAAGTGACAAATCATAAGAGGACTTCCCAGCAATCAACATATCATCGACGTAAAGTATCAAGCATATCAAGCTGCCATCAGAACATCTCTTTGTGTAGAGACAATGATCCTCATTGCTCCGAGAATAGCCTTGGGACTTCATAAAAGCATCAAACTTTTGGTACCATTGTCTAGGAGACTGTTTAAGTCCATACAAGCTATTTTTGAGTTTACAAACTAGACTTTCCTTGCCAGTAACTACATAACCCTCTGGTTGTTCCATATAGATCTCGTCTGTAAGATCTCCATGCAAGAAAGCTGTTTTCACATCCATTTGGACTAGCTCTAAGTCCTCCATTACAACGAATCCAAGCAACATGCGCAAAGTAGTCATCTTGACCACTGGAGAGAAGATTTCCTCAAAATCAACACCATGTTGTTGCTTAAAACCCTTTGCAACAAGTCGTGCTTTATATTTTGGAGAAGCACTATCTGATATGAATTTCAGCTTATATACCCATTTACATGGTAAAGCTTTCCTACCCTTTGGCAAGGTACTAAGTCCCAAGTACCATTCTTGTGAATAGAATCCAACTCACTCTTCATGGCACGCTCACACTTGACATGATCCTCTGTCTACATAGCCTCTTTGTAGCAAGAAGGCTCACCGACATCTGTTAGCATAACAAATCTAAACCTGGAACATATCTATCAGGTGGATATGAGACACGTGCAGAACGTCTCAATGGTTGCTGAACAGGAACATGTGCAGACTGATCTGAGTGGACATTCTCTTGAACATCCCTATGTGCAGCATTTTTATGCATGCTAACCAGAGGACTAGTATCCTCAAACACCACTCTTCTCACTTCAACCTCCTTAATGGGCTGTTTATGCATCTTAGACTCATTAAAATTGACATCACTGCTTCTGATCACTGACCATGTTTCAGGATCCCATAAGCGATATCCAAATTGTCCTTCTCGACCATATCCAAGAAAAATGCATTTCTTTGACTTATGGTCCAACTTTTATCTAAGATTCTTGGGTATATGAGCATATGCTTCACACCTGTTGGTGCAGACCAATCACCAATTGAAGATTTGAAAGACAAGGAATGGAGATAAGAACAATTCTTGAAGCATAGAAGATGGATACATTCACAGAGTGGAAGACATGTACACATATGTACATTAGTTAAGACATAGGTTACTTATACGTATGATTTGACATAAGTCTGTACGTATTTGTCTATAAATACTTTGGAAAAATGTTGGGGGAATAGAGAGAAGACAAGGAGAGACTATGTATGAGCATAGGAATAGAGAAATGAGATGTTGTAAGTGTTATTAGACACATGAGAAGTGAGTTGAAGTCTCTCTCATTCAGTTGTAGTCTTCTTCAGAAATGACAGAATTTTTGCGCCCAAAGTTTCTGAGTTTTCTCCTTGTGTAGTAAATCTTTTGTTTATTCCTTTTGGAGATGTCTAAGTCCATAGTTAATCAATCTATGGCTAGAGTTTGAGAGTCTAATTGTGATCAGGCTAAGAGAATTGTGTGTAGGAACATTTACATGTGAGAAAGTACTCACTGGTTCCTGAAATAGGCGCAAATTTTGATCTTAATGATTTGATCATTTCTCACTCCACAGTTTAAAGTTTTGTGCAAGTAAGCACTTAATCTTTAAGTTGGAAGGTAAGCTACTTGTGGCTAAAAGCATTTGCTTAAACGGGTTCTATACTGAGAGAATTAAAGCTAAGAAGTTAGGGGTGTCCAAATCGACTTCTCAGAAGTATAGATTTAGACATAGGTAACTTGATAAGTAGATTTCTCAAGATCTACTGAATCTTTTGGAGTGATTTGACTTGGAGAAGGTGCGCAATCTTTGGGCGACACCTTGTGCAAAGTTTCATAAAAAACTTTACACATTTACTCAGTCAATGAGCAAGATTTATGTAGCAAACTTTTTGAATAATTTCCTTCTTCACAGTTTAGTCAAGAAATTGATATTTGATCATTGATCTCTTAAATTGGTGAAGATTTTGACTTACTCTTGATATAGAGGTGTTCTAAATTCAAGATTAGGTTGTTATTTTGGAGATTAACACTCTCCATCAGTGGTATCAGAGCAGGAAGCATCAAAATTGAAGAAAAGGAGGATCCCAACTGCTGCAGCTACAAAGAATTTGACATTTGAAGATTCAAAGGGTGAAAGCTTGCAAGGAAAGCTTGAGAAGGAGATCATACGACATCAAGGAAGTCAAAAGGAGTATCATTCAAAGTAAAGGTAACCTTATACTTTATAAAGGTTGAAGAATTCAATATACAGGTGAAGGAAGGATGGGAGATTCTCTTCAAATAGAGAAGTTGGATAGAGAGAACTATCCTGCATGGTCAATGAGGATGGAAGCTCATCTAATGAGAAAAGATTTGATAGTTTACATTACAGGAGAAGAAGAAAAGCCTCAATTCAGAGATCCTAGTGTTCCAACTAGGGAAGAATTATCAGATTTGAAGATTTGGATGAAGAAAGATGCTCAAGCTAGGAGCATTATCTATATGTCAATCAATGATTACTTGCTACCTCACATTAGTGGTCTTGAAAGTGCAAGTGATATATGGAATGCCTTGGAAGAGCATTTCCAAAACACCACAAAGTCAAGGAAGGCATCTTTATGGGCAGAATTTACAACTTTCAAGAAGAAGGGCTCTCAATCCATTTCAGACTATGTAACAAGGATGAAAGACATTGCAGATGCATTAGGAGCTGTTGATGAAGATATTGAGGAGGATAAATTGGTAAGGAAAATCCTTACAGGTTTGAGAGGTGATGACAAATGGAAGCCATTCATTTTGTCTACAGAATTATCACTTGATCATTTCACTCCTGATTTAAATCAGTTGCTAGGTTATATGCTAACATTTGAGCAGGATGCTAAAGGAGATGGTGACAAAAGTACAGGTCATGCAATGTACTCAAAGAACAAGAAGAAAACTAACAAAGGAAAGCAACAATCAGGTGAAGATGAAGGCACAACTAGTCAAGCCAACTTCCTAAGAGGAAGAGGAGGTGGCAAAGGTAGAGGAAGAGGCAGGAACAACAAAGATGGAGCCAAAGCATGGTGGATTTGTGGTAAGACAAATCATTTAGGTAATGATTGTTGGCATAATAATCAAAGTAATGGAGGATACAATCAAAACTATAATTCAAGAGGAAGAGGTGGCAGAAATCAAAGAGGTAATTTCAGAGGCAGAGGTAGTAGGGGTTACTTTGGAAGAAATGCAGGTAGAGGTTTCCAAAGTCAACAATATAACAATACCTACTACAATTATGCTTCAGATCAAAAGGAAGATTCAACATTGATAATGAATGCAACTTGTGAAAGGAAGAATGAAGATCAAAGAGTCTTCTACATTGATTCAGGGTGTAGCAATCACCTGAGTGGTAATATAGCCTTAATGACTGATCTGGAGAATAAGGTATCTAATCATGTTGTTCAAACAGGTGACAACACAAAGCACAATGTGAAGTCAATTGGATCAGTGAAGGCCAAGGATGGTAGCACCTTATTGAGTAAGGTCTTGTATGTTCCTACAATTCCTAAGAATTTGATGTGTAGGACAAATTGTGGAAAAAGGTTATGAAGTAAGGTTCACTAATGAAGGAGTGTTTGTGGAAGACACTAGCAATGGGTATAAACAAATTGTTTCAAGGAAGAAAGAAGGAAGATTGTTCACATTGAAGATTCAAGGTAATGTTGGTCATGCCTTGTTCACCTATGGAGGACATAAGATCTCTGAGTTAGATCTTTGGCACAAGAGACTTGGACATTTCAATGAAAGAGGTATTAAAGACATGATTAATAATGGTTCAGTGCTTGGATTGCCTAATGTTGCAGGTCAACATATGACATACAGATGTGAGGCATGTCAATTAGGTAAGGCTCATAAGCAACCCTACTCTAAGCATGGGTTTATGTATTCAGAGAAACTTGAATTGGTACACACAGATGTGTGGGGACCATCAAAGGATTTCAGTATCAATGGTTCAAGGTATTATGTGATTTATGTTGATGATGCTACCAGATGGATCACTATCTATGTGATCAAAGATAAGTCAGAAGTATTCAATACTTTCAAACATTATCATATGTATGCAGAGAGAATTACAGGACATAAGTTGAAGAGACTAAGGTCAGATGGAGGGGGAGAGTATTTCTCTAATGAGTTCAGTGATTACTTGTGGAATGCAGGTATAAAAAGAGAGGTTACTTGCAGGTACTCTCCTCAACAAAATGGTGTAGCAGAAAGGAGGAATAGGACTCTTGTTGAGTTTGCAAGGTCCATGATGAAGGAGAAAAATTGCCCAAATTATTTGTGGGTTGAGGCTGTAAATACAGCTACTTATTTGGTCAATAGGCTACCTTGTAAAGCTTTGCAGGGAATGACATCTTATGAGGCATGGTGGGGTAAGAGACCTACACTAGACCATTGCAAAGTATTTGGATGTTTGGCCTGTGCATATGTGCCATCACAATTAAGGCACAAATTGGAACCTAAAGCTGAAAAATATGTGTTTATTGGTTATGATGATAAGCAGATGGGATACAGGTTGTGGAATCCATCCACAAAGCATTTTCTTGTATCCAAAGATGTTACATTTGATGAGCAAGGCACTTGGTATGCAGGTACTATCAATATTAATACAGATGATGAAGAAATTGTGAGCCAAAGGAAAGGTAAATCAAAGGTTCAGATATTTGATGAGCAAGAGAATAATGAAGTGCAGGTTGAAGTGGAAGAAACACCAAGATTTGATCCTGAATGTGAAGAACCAGAAACCTCAAGAAGTGGAGAACTTAGGAGGTCTACAAGGAACAAATGGCAACCTACAAGGTATAGCTATGATACTTCATTTTTGGCTACCAAAGATTATGCTTACATGATTAAAGCAGATGAAGACCCTTCTACATATGAAGAGGCAAAAGTGAAAGAAAATTGGGAGAAAGCTATGCAGGAAGATTATGATGCATTATTGGAGAATCAAACATGGGATTTGGTTCCAAAGCCAAATAGTCAGAAGATCATTGGATGTAAGTGGGTTTATAAGACAAAAAGATTTGCAGATGGAAGTGTGTCTAGGTACAAAGCTAGACTTGTTGTCAAAGGGTTTGCTCAGACATATGGTGTTGACTAGGATGAGACTTATAGTCCAGTGGCAAAGATGACAACCATCAGGACACTTATAGCAATTGCTGCATGTAAAGGTTGGAAATTGTGTCAATTAGATGTGAAGAATGCTTTTTTGAATGGTTACATTTCAGATGAAGTTTTCATGGAGCAACCTCAAGGATTCAGAGATGGAAGATATCCAGATTATGTGTGTAAGCTCAAGAGAGATTTATATGGCTTGAAGCAGGCCCCAAGGGCATGGAACTATAGACTTGTAAATTTCCTAAAAGAACTTGGATTTCAAGTATCAAAAGCAGATAGTAGCTTGCTTGTCAAAGCAAGTGATGATGGGTTTATTTACATGTGCATATATGTTGATGATATCATTCTTACAGGTACAGATGAGAAAGGCATTCAAAGCCTAAAGAAGCAAATGGAGAAAGAATTCAAAATCAGTGATTTGGGAGACTTGTCATACTTCTTGGGCATGGAGATTTTATACACTCAAAATGGAGTGTATGTGACTCAAGAAAGGTATTTGAGGAACTTGCTAATCACGTTTAAAATGGATGATTGCAGGGTAGCACCTACTCCAATGGAGGTGAATCACAAATTAAGCAGATTTGGAGGTGAAGAGTTTAAGGACATGAAGCAATATCAGAGTTTGGTTGGTAGTCTTATCTATGCTACATTAACTAGACCTGATTTATCATATGCAGTTGGGGTTTTGTCTCAATTCATGCATTGTCCTAGGAAAGACCATTGGATTGCAGGTCAAAGAGTGTTGAGGTACATTAAGGGTACACTCAAAGAAGGTTTGTATTATGGTTTTACATCAGATACAAATATCAAGATCTATAGTGATGCAGATTGGGCAGGTAATCCAGATGATAGAAGGTCAACCTATGGATACATGTGTTATGTGGGAGATAAGCTAATCTCCTGGTGCTCAAAGAAGCAACATACAGTTGCTTTGTCATCTACAGAAGCAGAGTACAAAGGCATGGTTGAAGCTGCAAAAGAAGTGATTTGGCTTAAGACTCTCATGAAGAGTTTTGACACTATACAGAGCATACCTATCATTTATGGTGATAACATGAGTTCATTATATCTAGCTGCTAATCCTGTTTTTCATGCCAGGACTAAACACATTGAGATACAGTATCACTTTCTAAGAGAGAAGGTGATGGACAAGGAAATTGAAGTCATACATACTTCAACAAAAGATCAGATAGCTGATATGCTTACAAAGAGCTTGGATGGACCAAAGCTACAGAAGTTTAAAGACATGGCAGGCATAAAGAAGATAAGAGAAACCTTAATTGATGATTGAGGGGGAGCTGTTGGTGCAGACCAATCACCAGTTGAAGATTTGAAAGACAAAGAATGGAGATAAGAACAATTCTTGAAGCATAGAAGATGGATACATTCACAGAGTGGAAGACATGTACACATATGTACATTAGTTAAGACATAGGTTACTTATACTTATGATTTGACATAAGTCTGTACATATTTGTCTATAAATACTTTGGAAAAATGTCGGGGGAATAGAGAGAAGACAAGGAGAGACTATGTATGAGCATAGGAATAGAGAAATGAGATGTTGTAAGTGTTATTAGACACATGAGAAGTGAGTTGAAGTCTCTCTCATTCAGTTGTAGTCTTCTTCAGAAATGACAGAATTTTTGCGCCCGAAGTTTCTGAGTTTTCTCCTTGTGTAGTAAATCTTTTGTGAATTCCTTTTGGAGATGTCTAAGTCCATAGTTAATCAATCTATGGCTAGAGTTTGAGAGTCAAATTGTGATCAGGCTAAGAGAATTGTGTGTAGGAACATTTACATGTGAGAAAGTACTCACTGGTTCCTGAAACAGGCGCAAATTTTGATCTTAATGATTTGATCATTTCTCACTCCACAGTTTAAATTTTTGTGCAAGTAAGCACTTAATCTTTAAGTTGGAAGGTAAGCTACTCGTGGCTAAAAGCATTTTCTTAAATGAGTTCTATACTGAGAGAATTAAAGCTAAGAAGTTAGGGGTGTCCAAATCGACTTCTCAGAAGTACAAATTTAGACATAGGTAACTTGATAAGTAGATTTCTCAAGATCTACTGAATCTTTTGGAGTGATTTGACTTGGAGAAGGTGCGCAATCTTTAGGCGACACCTTGTGCAAAGTTTCATAAAAAACTTTACACATTTACTCAGTCAATGAGCAAGATTTATGCAGCAGACTTTCTGAATAATTTCCTTCTTCACAGTTTAGTCAAGAAATTGATATTTGATCATTGATCTCTTAAATTGGTGAAGATTTTGACTTACTCTTGATATAGAGGTGTTCTAAATTCAAGATGTAGGATGTTCTTTTGGAGATTAACACTCTCCATCAACACCCGAAAACTCGAAGATGATCATAATATGGTGGTTTCCCTGTCCATAACTCTTGTGCCACTTTCAGACCTTTTGCAGTACTAGGTGAAAGATTAATCACATGAACTGCAGTCAATACTGCTTCTGCCCAAAAACCTTGTGAGAGGTTTGCATGATGCAACATAGAGACTACTCTATCTTGAATAGTTCTATTCATCCTCTCAGCTACACCATTCTGTACTGGGGTATAAGGAGCTGTAAACTCTCTACGAATCCCTCTAGATTGACAGGAAAGGCTGAATTCATGTGAGGTATACTCACCCCCATTATCTGAATGTAAAGCCTTAAGCTTAGTTCCTTTTTCAGTCTCAACTAAAGCAAGCCATTTTCTGAAAGTAGGGAATACATCATCCTTTGATTTGATAGGATATACCTTGACTTTTCTAGTAGCATCATCTATGAAAGTGACAAAGTAAAGAGAACCACCTAAGGACCTAGTGGGCATAGGACCACACACATCTTTATGAATGAGATCTAAAGGCTGAATTGAAGAGTCAATGTGCGTTCTATGCACATTTCTGGTTTGCTTTCCATATTGACAATGCTCACAAAATGAAAAATTAGAGAAAGATTACACAGGTAAGTAGCCAGAACGAGAAAGATTTTCCATTCCACTACGAGATATATGGCCCAAACGACCATGCCAAATACAAGCCATAGGTTGTTCATTAACAGCTAACAAGTGTTCTTTCTGTGATACAAATAAAGGATAAAGTGAGCCAACTTTGCTTCCTTTTGCAATAACCATATTGCCCTTTGATATACGAAAGGACTGAGCATAGAAGACCACCTTGTAACCAAGGTCATCAAGTTGACCAACTGACATCAAACTGCGTGATAACTGAGGTAGATGGCGTACATTATGCATAGTAAATTTTGAGCCATCAATGAACTGCACAACCACATCTCCAATCCCCACAACATTGGTAAGAGTCACCAAGTCTCACCGTACCAAGAGACTTTGCTGCATAATTAGAGAACCATTCTCTATGTGGTGTCACATGGAAAGAAGCACCAGAATCTAGCAGCCAGGTGTGGGAAAGAGAATCAGCCATAAGTGCCTCAGATGGCACAGTACTATCAAGTGTCAACACATCAGCATCATCATAAATAGCATTAATTTCTTCAATCTTCATAGTCGAAGTAGATGGTGCAGGTAACTGTTTAACATGTCCATCAACATTTTGTCCTTTACCTTTAGCATTCTTTAATGCATAACAGTCTTTCTTCATGTGTCCTTTCTTATGACAATAATGGCATTCGATATCCCTCTTCCTTGATTTACTTCTACTCTTATTCCGTTGACCATTCTTTTCCTTGTTCTTGCTCCTGCCACGTTGTTGATTCTTTCCTTGGTAAGAATCACGAACATTATATGCATCTCCACTCTGAGTGCCAACCATAGATTTTCTATGAATCTCCTCACTCAAGAGTGCTCCACATATGTCATCATAGACGAGTTTACCACTAGGTGCATTGTTGCTAATAGTTGTGCAAAACGTATCCCATGATGATGGCAGGGTGCATAACAGCAATACTGCTTTCATTTTATTATCCATATCCATTTTTTGAGCATGTAACTGGGAGAATATAGCATCAAACTCATTTAGATGAGCATTAACACTATCTGTGTCCTTCATACGAAGGTCATATAATTTTCTCATCAGATACTTTATTTGATGTCGTCTCTTTTTCATATGTATTGCATAACTTCTTCCAAAGCTCTTCTGCACTTTCACAGTGTAATACTGTAAAGTAAAAATTATCTGCCAGGTGCAAGCGAATGGTAGACCTGGCCATTTCATCTAACTCATCCCAATCATCTTCATCCATGTCAGCAGGCTTCTTTGAAATCCCATTTACTGGCTTCCATTGCCTCCTTTGAATCAGCACATCTTTAATCTGATTCTTCCATAGAGCAAAGTTTGTGCCATCAAATTTTCGGATCTCAAAATGGTCTTTGCCCTGCAAGTTATAGCTCCTTCTCGGAACACTAGCACTAGACCCTGATCCATCGAATGTGTCTGAGACCTCTGATGCCATGATCGTA
>CM035416.1:122222607-122230107 GCA_020310875.1 Ceratopteris richardii | reverse complement strand
TGACTGACATGGAAGCAAAGGTGAATGGACATACAGTTCAAACAGGTGACAATACCAAACATAAAGTGGAGAGCATTGGATCAGTGAAGACAAAGAGTGGAAGTACACTTTTGAGCAAGGTACTTTATGTTCCTACTATTCCTAAAAGTTTGATAAGTGTAGGGCAAATTGTGGAGAAAGGATATGAAGTAAGATTCACAAATGATGGTGTTTATGTGCAAGATCCAAATCAGGGATATAGAAACATAATTACAGGAAAAAAGGAAGGAAGATTGTTTACTCTCAAAGTCCAAGGTAATGTGGGACATGCATTATTTACTTATGGAAGTCAAAAGATGTCTGAATTAGACCTATGGCATAAAAGGCTATGTCATTTCAATGAGAGAGCTATAAAGGAAATGTCAAAGAATCAAGTGGTGCTTGGATTGCCAAATGTTGAAGGGCAACATATGGTGTACAAGTGTGAAGCTTGTCAATTAGGTAAAGCACACAAAGGTTCTTACAATAAATCGGGGTACAAGCATTCAAATATGCTTGAATTGGTTCATACAGATGTATGGGGTCCCTCAAGGGACTATAGCATAAATGGATCCAGATATTATGTGTTGTTTGTTGATGATGCAACCAGATGGATTACTTTATATGTAATCAAGGATAAATCACAAGTCTTCAAGACATTCAAACATTATCATGCTTATGCAGAAAGGATCACAGGGCAAAAGCTTAAGAGGTTAAGGTCAGATGGAGGGGGAGAGTATTTCTCTAAAGAGTTTGATGATTATTTGTGGAATGCAGGTATAAGAAGAGAAGTAACTTGCAGGTACTCTCCTCAACAGAATGGAGTAGCAGAAAGGAGAAATAGGACTCTTGTAGAATTTGCAAGAGCAATCATGAAGGAAAAGAATTGTCCAAATTACTTATGGGCAGAAGCTATTAATACTGCAACATACCTTGTGAATAGGTATACTTCAACAAAAGATCAGATAGCTATTATGCTTACCAAAAGCTTGGATGGACCAAAGCTACAGAGATTCAAAGACATGGCAGGCATAAAGAAGATAGAGAAAACCTCAATTGATGATTGAGGGGGAGTTTTTGGTGCAAGACAATCAACAATTGATGCTTTGATGAAGAGTTGAAGTCAAGGTTTGAAGGAAAGATTCAAGTTGTGAAGCATGGAAGAAGAATACATTCAGAAGAGGAAGATGTGTACACATATGTACAGATAGTTTACTTATATCTTTGAGAAGTCATAAGGTTGTAAAATTTTTTGTATATATATACTATGAAAATGTCAGGACATTCATGAGAAAGCATGAGAATAGAGTAATCAGGAGTTGTATCCGTCATTAGACATCTTAGAAGTGAGTTAAGACTCTCTCATCACTCAGTTGTAATTTTTCTTAGAAATGAAGAGAATGTTGCGCCCGATATTTCTAAGTTTTCTCCTTCTATGTTAGATCTTTTGTGAAATGCTTTTGTAAAAATTCTAAGTCTATAGGTGATCAACCTCTGTACAAATTTTTAGCTTGCAATTGTGATCAGGCTAAGAGAATTAAGTGTAGGAACATTTACATATGTAAATGAAAAGTGAAGTTGTAGGTGGCGCAAAATTCGATACGAATGTTTTGGTCGATTCTCCCTTTACAGTGTAAAGTTTTAAGCAAGCAAGCACTCAATCTTTAAGTTTTGAAGGTAAGCTATTCGTGGCTAAAAGAATTTGGAGAAACGGGTTCTAGATTGAGAGAACCAAAGGTTTTAAGTCATAGGTGTCTAAATCTACTTCTCAGAAGAACAGTTTTAGACATAGGTGAGTTGTTGAGATCATTTCTCAAGATCTACTGAATCTTTTCAAGTGATTCAACTTGGAGAAGGTGCGCAATTTATAGGCGACACTTCATACAAAGTTTTATAGAAAACTTTACATATTTGATAAGCTTTACATATTTGATAAGGTAATGAGTGAATTATGTGCAGCAGACTTTCTATGTAATCTCCTTCTTCACAGTATGTTCTTCACAGTATGTTCAGATCTTCACAGAAAATTGGTGAAGATTGATGGAGAATGTTAATCTCCAAAAGAACAACTTATTCTTGTGATTAGAGCACCTCTATACCAAGAATAAGTCAAAACCTTTCACACATTTAGAGGATCAACTTCTAATTATCAAAAGATGAACAAATCTGTGAATAAGGTGATACACAGAAAAGTCTGCTGCACTATTTCCTTACATTGACTTATCAAACGTGTAAAGTTTTTGATGAAACTTTGTACGAATCATCTCCTAGTGATTGCGCAACTATTCCAAGTTGAATTACTCCAAAAGATTAAGTGTAGCTTGAGAAATCAACTTCTCAAGTTACCTATGTCAGAAACTGTACTTCTGAGAAGTCGATTCAGACACCCCTAACTTCTTAACTTTGATTCTCACAATATCTAACCCGTTTTGCCAAATGCTTTTAGCCACGAGTAGATCACCTTCCAACTTAAAGATTAAGTGCTTGCTTGCACAAAACTTTAAACTATGGAGTGAGCACTGACCAAAAGATTAAACACGAAATTTGCGCCTGTTTCAGAGAACTGTAGACATTCAACACATATGAATGTTCCTATTCACAATTCTCCTAGCCTGTTTACAATTGGACTCTGAAATTCAGGTCACAGGCTCATTAACTAACAACTTAGATATCCTCAAAAGGATTTTGCTAATGATCAAACACAGAAGGAGCAGACACGAAAAGATCGGGCGCAATATTTCTTCATTAACTCAGAAAATTACAACTGAGTGATGAGAGCAAACACAAAACTCACTTTCCACTATCTCATAGCTTCTATCTTCCTAATTCTTGACTTGTAACTATTGTTACATATGCTCTCATGTGCTCTCCATACATGCCCCGACTTTTCTCAAGGTATTTATAGATAATTTGTACATAATTCTTACTGAACAAAAAGATCTAAGTCATCTATGACTATGCTAATGTACATATGTGTACAAGACAACATTCTGACTTCTTCTTCATTTTGCAAATGTCTTCCTTTGCTTCATTCTGACCATAAGCATTCTCCAAGATCTGTATAATCACCAATTTGTGATTGGTTTGCTCCAACAGCTCCCCCTCAATCACTAATTGTGATTATTCCATTCTTCTTCACTCCTGCCATCTCCTTGAATCTCTGTAGCTTAGGTCCATCCAAGCTTTTTGTCATCATATCTGCCACTTGTTCTTTTGTTGGAGTGTACATTACTTCAATCTCTTTATCAAGTACCTTTTCCCTCAAGAAATGATACTGTATCTCTATATGCTTAGTCCTGGCATGAAAAACAGGGTTAGCTGCCAAATACAAAGAACTCATATTGTCTCCAAAAATTATTGGAGTACTATGATCAATTTCAAAACTTTTCATCAAGGTCTTCAACCATATGACTTCTTTTGCAGCTTCTACCA
Source organism: Ceratopteris richardii (assembly GCA_020310875.1). Lineage (NCBI taxonomy): Eukaryota > Viridiplantae > Streptophyta > Polypodiopsida > Polypodiales > Pteridaceae > Ceratopteris > Ceratopteris richardii. Next base: position 122,226,657 of record CM035416.1, on the reverse strand, counting down.
TTCCCTTATACTCAGCCTCTGTGGATGATAAAGCAACTGTGTGTTGCTTCTTTGAACACCAAGACACTAACTTGTCTCCAACATAACATAGATATCCATGAGTAGACCTTCTATCATCTGAGTCACCTGCCCAATCTGCATCACTAAACACTTTGATTCTTGTGTCAGAAGTGAAACCATAATACAAACCTTCACTTAGGGTTCCCTTGATATATCTGAGTACCCTTTGGGCTGCAATCCAATGAGTCTTCTTTGGACAATGCATGAATTGTGACAACACACCTACTGCATATGATAGATCTGGCCTTGTCAAGGTAGCATAGATCAAACTACCTACCAAACTCTGATATTTCTTCATGTCATTGAACTCTTCACCTCCATACCTGCTTAATTTATGATTTACCTCCAATGGAGTGGTTGAGGTCTTGCACTCTTCCATGTTAAACTTGATCAAAAGATTCTTCAAGTATCTCTCTTGTGAAACATATACTCCATGTTGAGTATACACAATCTGCATTCCTAGAAAATAAGATAAGTTTCCCAAGTCACTTATCTTAAACTCCTTCTCTATTTGCTTCTTGAGTTCATTGATTCCTTGAGCATCTGTTCCTGTAACAATAATATCATCAACATAAATGCACATATAAATATATCCATTTTCACTTGCCTTCACTAGCAAGCTACTATCTGCCTTTGATGCTTGAAATCCACATTCATTCAAGAACTTGACCAATCTGTAATTCCAAGCTCTTGGGGCTTGCTTCAACCCATATAAAGCTCTCTTGAGCTTACACACATAATCTGATCCAATTGATTCCATGAAGCCTTCTGGTTGCTCCATATATACTTCATCTGCAATGTAACCATTAAGAAATGCATTCTTCACATCCAATTGTGATAATTTCCATCCTTTGCAAGCAGCAATAGCAATCAATGTCCTAATTGTAGACATCTTAGCAACAGGACTAAAGGTCTCATCATAATCTACCCCATAAGTTTGGGCATAACCTTTAACCACAAGTCTAGCCTTATATCTAGACACCTTACCATCTGCAAACCTCTTTGTTTTGTATACCCACTTGCATCCAATGACTTTCTGATTCTTTGGTCTTGGTACTAATTCCCAAGTTTCATTTTCAAGTAGAGCATCATACTCTTCTTGCATTGCCTTCTCCCAATTCTGTTTACCTTTGGCTTCTTCATAAGTGGTTGGATCTTCTTCTGTTTCCACAATGTAAGCATAATCTCTTGTTGTTAGGAAAGATGTATCATAGCTATACCTTATAGGCTCTTTCCTTTCCCTTGTAGATCTTCTGATTTCTGCACTTCTTGAAGTTTCAGCCTCATTTGATTCTGGATCAAATCTTGGCCCTTCTTCTACATGATCCTGCACTCTACATCTAGAGTCAACTTCATCAACAATTTCTTCACAAACTTTTACCTTTGCCTTTCCTTTCCTTTGAATTTCTTCAACACCTGCATACTCATTTGTTGATCCTGTATACCACATGTTTTGCTCATCAAATGTTACATCTTTAGTAACAAGAAATTGCTTTGTGGATGGACTCCACAACCTGTAACCCATCTGTCTATCATCATATCCAATAAACACATACTTCTCTGCTTTTGGTTCTAGCTTATGTCTTAATTGTGAAGGAACATAAGCATATGCAATACATCCAAATACTTTACAATGATCAAGACTGGGTTTCTTACCCCACCATGCTTCATAAGGGGTTCCTCCATTCAAAGCTTTGCAAGGCAACCTATTCACAAGATATGTTGCAGTGTTAATGGCCTCTGCCCATAAGTAATTTGGACAATTCTTTTCCTTCATCATGGCTCTTGCAAACTCTACAAGAGTCCTATTCCTCCTTTCTGCTACTCCATTCTGTTGAGGGGAGTACCTGCAAGTTACTTCTCTTTTGATACCTGCATTCCACAAATAATCATCAAACTCTTTTGAGAAATACTCTCCCCCTCCATCTGATCTTAACCTCTTTAGCTTTTGTCCTGTGATCCTTTCTGCATAAGCATGGAAATGTTTGAATGTCTTAAAGACTTCTGATTTGTCCTTGATTACATACAAAGTAATCCACCTGGTTGCATCATCAACAAACAACACATAATATCTGGATCCATTTATACTATAGTCCCTTGAGGGTCCCCATACATCTGTATGAACCAATTCAAGCATATTTGAATACTTGTACCCTGATTTGTTATAAGAACCTTTATGTGCTTTACCTAATTGACAAGCTTCACACTTGTACACCATATGTTGCCCTTCAATGTTTGGCAATCCAAGCACCACCTGATTCTTTGACATTTCCTTTATAGCTCTCTCATTGAAATGACCTAGCCTCTTATGCCATAGGTCTAATTCAGATACCTTTTGACCTCCATAGGTAAACAATGCATGTCCTACATTACCTTGGACTTTAAGAGTGAACAATCTTCCTTCCTTTTTACCTGCAATTATGGTTCTATATCCCTGATTTGGATCTTGTACATAGACACCATCATTTGTAAATCTTACCTCATATCCTTTCTCCACAATTTGCCCTACACTTATCAAATTTTTAGGAATAGTAGGGACATAAAGTACCTTGCTCAGAAGTGTACTTCCACTCTTTGTCTTCACTGATCCAATGCTCTCCACTTTATGTTTGGTATTGTCACCTGTTTGAACTGTATGTCCATTCACCCTTGCTTCCATATCAGTCATCAAGGATAGGTTCCCACTCAGATGGTTGCTGCACCCTGAGTCAATATAGAACACTCTTTGATCTTCTCCCATTGATTCATGAGTTGCATTCAAGATAAGAGTCATGTCATCCTTCTGATCTGATGCATAATTGTAATAATTATTGTTGTAGGACTGAGATTGGAAGTTTCTTCCACCTCCTCTACCATATGATGTCCTACCACCTCTTCCTCTGAAATTGCCTCTTTGGTTTCTGCCTCCTCTACCTCTTTGACTATAATTCTGATTGTTGTATCCTCCACTTTGATTGTTATACCAACAATCATTTGCCAAATGATTTGTTCTGCCACAAATCCAACAAGCTTTAGCATTATCTTTATTCTTACCTCCTCTTCCTTTACCTCTGAAATTTGTCTTCCCTTTTGTGAAGTTAGCTTGATTTGAATTCCCTTCATCATCATTTGATTGCTTCCCCTTGCCATTCTTTTTCTTATCTTTGGAGTACATAGCTTGACTTGTACTTCTATCATTGTCTCCTTTAAGATCCTGCTCAAAGGTTAGCATGTGTCCTAGCAATTGATTAAGGTCAGGAGTAAAGTGATCAAGTGACAATTCTATGGACAAGATAAAAGGCTTCCACTTCTCATCACCTCTTAGACCTGTAAGTATTTGTCTTACCAACTTTTCTTCTTCAATATCTTCATCCACTGCTCCCAAGCTATCTGCAATATCTTTCATCCTTGCCACATAATCTGAGATTGATTGTGAGCTCTTCTTCTTGAATGTTGTGAACTCAGCCCATAGTGAGGACTTCCTTGACTTAGTTGTATTTTGGAAATGCTCTTCCAAGGCATTCCAAACATCTGTAGCACTTTCTAAACCTCTGATGTGAGGTAGAAGGTAATCATTTACAGCCATGTAAATGATGCTCCTTGCTTGAGCATCCTTTCTCATCCAAGTCTTCAACATTGCAAGTTCCTCCCTAGTAGGAATACTTGGATCTGCAAATTCTGGTTTTTCTTCGTCTCCTGTAATGAATGATATAAGATCTTTGCTCATGAGGTGTGCTTCCATCCTCATGGACCATGCTGGATAGTTCTCCCTATCTAGCTTATCAATCTGCAAGCTTTCTCCCATCTTGTATCCACCTGTGTATTGAAATCTTCAAGCTTTACAAACAATGTATGTACCTTTACTTCGATTTGAACTCCTTTTGCCTTTCTTGATGTCAATTTGTCTTCTCCTCGAGCTTTGACTCCAAGCTTTCACTTCTTGATCCTTCAAATGTTGAATCTCTTAAATCTGCAGTAGTCGGGATCCTCCTTTTCTTCAAATTGATGTCT
>CM035416.1:122207607-122210107 GCA_020310875.1 Ceratopteris richardii | reverse complement strand
CTCCCAAGTCACTTATTTTGAACTCCTTTTCCATTTGCTTCTTGAGTCTTTGTATTCCTTCTTCATCTGTACCTGTAAGGATTATATCATCAACATACATGCACATGTATATGAAACCATTATCACTTGCTTTGACAAGCAAGCTACTATCTGCTTTAGACACCTGAAATCCAAGTTCTTTCAAGAACTTTACAAGTCTATAATTCCATGCCCTTGGGGCCTGCTTTAAGCCATACAAAGCTCTCTTGAGCTTGCACACATGATCTGGATACCTTTTATCTCTGAACCCTTGAGGTTGCTCCATGAACACATCATCTGAAATATAACCATTCAAAAAAGCAGTTTTCACATCAAGTTGACATAACTTCCAACCTTTACATGCAGCAATAGCTATAAGTGTCCTGATGGTTGTCATCTTTGCCACAGGACTATAAGTCTCATCATAATCAACACCATATGTCTGAGCAAACCCTTTGACAACAAGTCTAGCTTTGTATCTAGACACACTTCCATCTGCAAACCTCTTGGTCTTGTAAACCCACTTGCATCCAATAATTTTGTGACTATTTGGTTTAGGAACCAAATCCCAAGTTTGATTTTCCAATAGTGCATCATATTCTTCCTGCATAGCTTTCTCCCATTTTTCCTTAGCTTTTGCCTCTTCATATGTAGAAGGGTCTTCATCTGTTTTCATCATATAAGCATAATCTTTTGTGGCCAAAAAAGAAGTATCATAACTATACCTTGTAGGTTGCCACCTATTTCTTGATGATCTTCTGAGTTCTCCACTCCTTGAGGTTTCTGGTTCTTCACACTCAGGATCAAATCTTGGCATTTCTTCAACTTCACCCTGCACTTCATTATTCTCTTCTTCATCAATTATTTGAATCTTTGACTTACCTTTCTTTTGACTCACTTCTTCTTCATCACCTGTATTGATATTGATTGTACCTGCATACCAAGTACTTTGCTCATCAAATGTAACATCTTTGGAAACCATGAATTGTTTTGTAGATGGACTCCACAATCTATAACCCATCTACTTATCATCATAACCAATGAAAACATATTTTTCAGCTTTAGGTTCCAATTTGTGTCTTAATTGTGATGGCACATATGCATATGCCACACATCCAAAAACTCTACAATGATCCAAGGTAGGTCTCTTACCCCACCAAGCCTCATATGGTGTAATACCCTGCAAGGCTTTACATGGTAACCTATTGACCAAATAAGTAGCTGTATTTACAGCCTCAGCCCACAAATAATTAGGGCAATTTTTCTCCTTCATCATGGATCTTGCAAACTCAACAAGTGTTCTATTTCTCCTTTCTGCTACACCATTTTGTTGAGGAGAGTACCTGCAAGTAACTTCCCTTTTTATACCTGCATTCCACAAGTAATCACTAAATTCATTAGAGAAATACTCTCCCCCTCCATCTGACCTTAATCTCTTCATCTTATGACCTGTAATTCTTTCTGCATATGCATGATAGTGTTTAAATGTATTAAACACTTCTGACTTATCTTTGATCACATAAATAGTGATCCATCTGGTAGCATCATCAACATAAATCACATAATACCTTGATCCATTTATACTGAAATCCTTTGATGGTCCCCACACATCTGTGTGTACCAATTCAAGCTTCTCTGAGTACATAAAACCATGCTTGGAATAGGAATGCTTATGAGCTTTACCTAATTGACATGCCTCACATTTGTATGTCATATGTTGACCTGCAACATTAGGCAATCCAAGCACTGAACCATTGTTAATCATGTCTTTAATACCTCTTTCATTGAAATGTCCAAGCCTCTTGTGCCAAAGATCTAACTCAGAGATCTTATGTCCTCCATATGTGAACATAGCATGACCAATATTGCCTTGAATCTTCAATGTAAATAATCTTCCTTCTTTCTTCCCTGAAACAATCTGTTTATACCCTTGACTAGGGTCTTCCACATATACTCCATCATTAGTGAACCTTACTTCATAACCTTTTTCCACAATTTGTCCTACACTTATCAAATTCTTAGGAATTGTAGGAACATACAAGACCTTACTCAATAAGGTGCTACCATCCTTAGCCTTCACTGATCCAATTGACTTCACATTGTGCTTTGTGTTGTCACCTGTTTGAACAACATGATTAAAAACCTTATTCTCCAAATCAGTCATCAAAGCTATATTACCACTTAGGTGATTGCTACACCCTGAGTCAATGTAGAAGACTCTTTGATCTTCACTCCGCCTTTCACAAGTTGCATTCATTATCAATGTTGAATCCTCCTTTTGATCTGAAGCATAATTGTAGTAGGTATTGTTATATTGTTGACTTTGGAATCCTCTACCTGCATTTCTTCCAAAGTAACCCCTACTACCTCTGCCTCTGAAATTACCTCTTTGATTTCTGCCTCCTCTTCCTCTTGAATTATAGTTATGATTATATCCACCATTACTCTGATTATTATGCCAACAATCATTAGCTAAATGATT
>CM035416.1:122197607-122202607 GCA_020310875.1 Ceratopteris richardii | reverse complement strand
TGGAGGCCTAGTATAAAAGCCCAATTCTGAATACAAAAGCTTAATCCAAATTGCTTCTTGAGTGGCATTAGCTAGCCCTCTATACTTTGCTTCCATAGAAGACAATGCAACAGTTGGTTGCTTCTTTGCAGACCATGAAATTAATTTGTCACCTACAAAAGAAATGTATCCTGAAGTGCTTCTCCTATCATCCTTGCATCCTCCCCAATCTGCATCTGAATAAACTTTTATGTCAATATCTGAAGTGTAAGGAAAGTACAAACCATGGTTCTGTGTACCCTTGAGATACTTCAAGATTCTTTTGGCAGCCTCTAAGTGAGGTATCCTTGGCTTGTGCATAAATTGACTTAGCACACTAACTCCATATGCAATGTCAATTCTAGTTAAGGTAGCATAGTTCAAGCTACCTACCATACTTTGATAACCTGTAATGTCTTGGACTTCATCACCTTCATGGGCACTTAGCTTTAAGTTCACCTCCATTGAAGTGCTTGCTGCTTTAGCATTCTGCAAGTGAAATTTCTTCAACATGTCCTGCACATACTTCTTCTGAGTAATCTATATTCCTGAATTAGTGTAAACTAATTCAAGTGCCAAAAAATACTTCAATAATCCAAGATCATTGATCTTGAATTCCTTCATCATCTGGCTTTTGATGCTTCTGATTCCATTTACATCATTGCCTCTAATGATGATGTCATCAACATAAACACAAAGATAGATTACCTCTGAATTACTTCTCTTAATGAACAGAGAAGTGTCAGCCTTACTCATGACAAAACCTTGGTCTTGGAGGTATGTAGTTAGCCTGTAATTCCATGCCCTAGGTGCCTGCTTCAATCCATATAAAGCCTTCTTTAATTTGCAAACATAAGTTACCTTCTTAGGGTCTTCATAGCAAGGAGGTTGTGACATATAAACCTCTTCTGAAATCCATCCTCAAGAAAGCATTCTTGACATCCAATTGGTACATGTTCCAATTCTTTGATGCAGCCACACTCACTAACACTCTGATTGTTGGCATCTTGGCCACAGGAGAAAATGTTTCTTCATAGTCAATGCCTTGGGTTTGTGCAAAACCCTTGGCTACTAATCTAGCCTTGTAACTGTTAATTGTGCCATGAGAATTTCTTTTCAATTTATAGATCCATCTGGATCCTATTACCTTCATGGAGTCCTTCTTGGGTACTAACTCCCATGTATCACTCTCCTTGAGTGCTTCAATCTCCTCATCCATAGCTTCCTTCCATTCTAATTTTGTGATTGCTTCTTCATATGATCCTGGTTCTTCATTTAGCAAATCCTTTGCAAGATAAATTGAATGTTTAGTAACAAGAGATGTATCATACCCATATCTGATAGGTTTTTTGCTCTCTCTTTGAGACATTCTGATTGATTGAGTTGAAAATTCTGGTATGTCCTCAAGCTTCTTCATCTTCATTTGGCCTTTGGACTTCCATGCCTTGAACTCTTCAAGATTGATTGTATCTTCATCATCTGAACTTGAGTCTTCTTTCTGAGTTGGTTCCTCCTTTGTAAGTTTTGGAAATTCCTCTTCCAAATCATAGGGTAGTTTGACCTTCCTGCATTCATTCTCATACCAAGAATCATTCTCATCAAAGATCACATCTCTGCTTACCATAAATCCCTTGTTGGTAGGGTTATAAAACCTGTAACCTTTTTTATTTAAATCATATCCAATGAAAATACATTTTTCAGCCTTTGGATCTAGCTTTCCTCTTACCTGTGAAGGAATGTGTACATATGCTACACATCCAAAAATTTTGCAGTGATCCAATGATGGTCTCTTACCATGCCATGCTTCATATGGTGTCATACCATCAAGTGACTTTGATGGTAACCTGTTTATGAGATAGGTGGCAGTAGAGACACTCTCTGCCCATAGATAGTTAGGTAATTTCTTCTCATTAAGCATAGATCTAGCTGTCTCAACTATTAACCTATTTATTCTTTCAGCTACCCCATTCTGTTCAGGAGAGTACCTTGTGGTTATTTCCCTTTTGATGCCTCTGTCCTGCAAGAAGTCCTCAAATTCATTGGAGAAGTACTCACCTCCTCCATCTGACCTTAGCCTCTTTAAATTCCTTCCTGTGTGATTTTCAACTAATGCAAGATATTTCTTAAAACAATTAAATACTTCATCCTTGTGCTTCATAAAGTATAATATAGTCCATCTGCTATAGTCATCAATAAAAGACACATAGTACCTTGAACCTGAGACTGAGGGGTCTTTGCTAGGTCCCCATACATCTGTGTGTACAAGCTCTAGATAGTCTTCATGCATATATCATTTCTTGGAGAAGGGTAACCTGTGAGACTTACCAAATTGACAAGCACCACACTTGTAAATCATATGTTGCTTGGATACATTAGGTATCCCAAGCACACATTGGTCCCTGCACATTTGCTTCAAGGTCCTTTCTCCTATGTTCCCTAATCTCTTGTGCCAAATCTCAAGCTCTGAAAGTGTTTGATCTTTATAACTGTATAATGCAATGTTCTTTGTATCTTCCAACTCAAAAGTGAAAAGTCTACTTGATTTTTCTCCTTTAGCTATCCTTTTGGATCCATGTCTTGGGTCCTCCACAAATGCTCCATACTGATTGAATCTGACCTGCAACCCTTTCTCTACAATCTGACCAACACTCATTAAGTTCTTTGTAACTGTAGGTACATAAAGTACTCTGCTCAACAAATTCTGATTACCATCACAAGTTTTCACATTTCCAACTTTAACTACAGAATGCTTTGTATCATCACGTGTTTGGACTTGGTGTTTACCTTTTGGTTCCAGAAGATCAGAGAGTAGTGCCACATTACCAGCCACATGATTTGAACACCTTGAATCAATATAAAATAGGTGATCATCATTTGTACCTGACTTTGAAGTCATGTTCATGCTCAAGAGAGAGTCATCCTGCTCCTCTGTGTAGTTGTTGTAGTCCTTTCTGATTCTGAATCCTCCTTGGTAGTTGCCATTGTAATTGTTGTTGTAGTTGTTGTTATAATTGTTGTTGTGGCCTTGGTGATGGTTGAACCTTCCTCTAGACTGAGAGTATCCACCTCTTTGGTAGCCTCTTCCTCTCTGATTTATGTAATTCCTGTAACACTCATCTGTGGTGTGGTTTGACAAACCACAAATGTTACATGGTGATGAGTTATACGGTCTCCCCCTACCTTGCTTACCTCCTCTGCCCCTACCTCTTGAAGATCTACCTCTCCCTGCATAGTTGGCTTGGGAGGTAGAGTATTCATCTTCCACCTTCTTACTCTTGCCTTTATCCTTAGATTTCTTATCAGTGTATAGGGTAGAAGAGTTGTTACCTTTGGTAGTATCTCCACTCTTGGTAAGCTTTGCTTCATGTGTGAATAGTTGACCCATGAGAGTTGTAAGATCTGGAGTGTGCATGTCCATGTAGAGATCCATTGCAATGGTGAAGCTTTCCCACTTGTGATCAGCCTTGATTCCATTAATTACCTGCCTTACAATTTGTTCTTCTTCAATTTCTTCTCCTATGCTTGCTAACTGATCTGCAACATCCTTGATCTTGGTCACAAATTGTGAAACAGCTTGCTTAGGTTGCTTCCTTAGTGTTGTGAATTCAATCAACAACTGATTTTTCCTAGCCCTTGTATTAGAGGAAAAATATGATGACAAGGTTTCCCAAGTCTCTTGGGAAGTCTTACAATTTCTGATATGAGGCAAAAGAAATTCAGATATAGAGTTGAGTAAATAGGACCTTGCCAATGCATCCCTTGCACACAATGTGTTGAGTTTTTCTTGCTCCTCCTTGGTTGGCAAACCTCTTGCTTTGAATGAGGGCAATTCCTCATCTCCTGAGATGTATCCATAGAGACTCCTTCCTTGTAAGTAGGTCTTCATCCTTAGAGACCATGCTTGATAGTTGTTCCTGTCCAATTTGTCAATAAATGAAGGAAAACCATATCCCGTTTTACCTTATTTGCTCTGATACCACTGTGGGGAAAAATGGATGGATGATCCAAGAGATTGAGTAGGTACTACTAAAACCTACTTTGTACCAGCCCTCTTTAGCTTCAGACTTGATTAGTAGACTTCCTTAGCTTCCCAATGAAACCAAGAAATAGCCTATGTCCTTTGGAAATGATGTGTGCAATGATTGAATCAAAACAGATAACTTTGGAAGTCACAAAGTCAAAAAAACCTTCTATTTTGGTCTTGACACCTGCTCAATGTTTTGCTCAATGTGACCAGCACAGTAGCAATCGATAAAATTCCTTCTAGGGGTATTCAATTAGCTTAGTAGGCTAACATTTGCAAGTGGAATGATGTAAAATGACAAACTATACTCACAGAAATTGATTTAGCAAAATTAGCTATACCCCCGACTTTTTAGGACTGTAGCAGAGATAGACCAGTGAGTACCTCGACGATGCTTTCTCTGAATTGGCTGAATGAAATCACTTCAAAATTTGTCAGCATGTAGATAACTTTGAGCTGAATCCAACAAGCTTTGAATCACTGAATTGGGAGTAGTATTGACCGAGATATGCCCTTGACAAGTTAACAGACTTTGGAGTAGACAAGCAGTGAATACAGAGATGAATGATGTAAATGTATCTATTGACTAACAATTGTGTACAATCCCATTGGCATGTCTAGCATGCCCAAATGGTGTAGAGAGGTGTGGGCTATTGTATAGTCCTTACACACACTCAAGCTCAACAGAATGAGCCTCAGGAATGGAGTGATCTACCCGCCACTTTTTCACATCCAATTTTATAGGAAATGACTTAGGATTTGAATTCAAATTCAAATCTTTGGCTTCCAATGATCAAGCATCTAAAAGTTTGGAGATATTCTCCCAATCAAGTGATCTACTTTTCCACAAAACACTTAGGTAGGTGATTACAAAAGATTCTAACTCAAATTAGACTTTTACAATCAGGTAAAGTGGTAATAAACCACTAGCACATGTTCCTATGGTTCTTCATACATG
>CM035416.1:122072607-122175107 GCA_020310875.1 Ceratopteris richardii | reverse complement strand
TGATTAGAGACTCTTTTAAGAGGATTCACATTGTAACTTCTAGAATTAGCAGCCAGACACTTCCACAATGCCAAATCCATAACTATTCTGGAGGTAAATGCATTCTACGGATGGAGTGCGATCTCTTAAGATAATGTAGAAAGCAAGACATGATTTTGAGTTAGGTGGATCACATATATGGATGAATCTCTAGTCAATGAAAGAAAAAAGCATGCACTCTTGTCCAATGATATATTTCTTTTTGTAAACTAAACATTCCTCCCTTCAAGATGGTCCTCGACATCCTTAATCATGAGAGACTACAAGAAATTTGAAGAGAATAAAGGTTAAGAGAGCTTGATTGAATGTCTAGACATGTTTGGTGCACTCAAGAGAACTTGTTTTAAGGTTGTTGTCTTGCTATTCAAGCTTTATCGCAGATCTATAATTACTCCATTGATATTATTCATGGTTACATTTGTGTTGATCTACAATGAGTAAAATTAAAGGTAGAGTATAAATCCCTATGACATTCACCCCCACCAAATGTGCACATCACCCTTGATGGGCCAAAGAGAACATGTTGTCCATTTGAAAGATAAAATCACCTTGCATGTGAATGATTAACTTCATCTTCATTCTCATAATCAATTGGTGTCTCACTTAAGACACCACAATTAAGTGCCTACAAACTTCAAAATTTCGTGCAAAAAGGCTTATTAAGATGTACGTCTCCCTACAAATCCTTGATATGGGAATATCGTTTAAATTCTTCCTTCTCTTTCATACCTCCAAAATCACTTCTTAAAATAGAATAGGATGTGTTTCGCAATGTAAGAAAAGGCATTTCTTTTTCATCAAAAGTTTCTAGTAATATTAATGTGCTAGATTTCTTTTTCATGTCGAAAGGAACAAAAGAATCTTCAAAATTATTCTCTATTTGTTTCATTATTTTATCAACAAAGCTCTCGCAGAATATCTCATTATTAGAGTTGTATTAGTCACTCACTGACGATCATTTTGTATATTGATCAATCCTTTTACGATCATCGAGTGTAAACATTTGATCTAGTATTATTGCAATAAAAAATTTTACTTTGACTCTTATATTTATACTTTCATTTTTTGAGCACATGCCTCTCGGGGATGACCTAATCTACTACACTGATTATGATCACATGCAAAAAGTGCCTTTTTTTCATTCAATGGAAATCCTCTCATCCTACTATTCCCTAACAAAATGTGCCCAACATGCAAAATCCACCTGTCTGACATGAGAAACGTGATGCTCTTGAGGCCCAATCCTATCGTGGTCACTCCTTCCGCAACCCCAACCCACATCCCCCTCATAGAGTGAACCTAACATCAGAAAAGTGTATTTGACAAATGCCCTCTTGATCTATTCATCTGAAATGCTATCTATTATTTCCTCCAACATTTGCGAATGCCACCTATAAGCTAAGAATTAATTTTGAATGTGAAATTAATTGCGAGTGGAGAATAATTTATGAATGGAGAATAAATTGTGAATGAAGTGGAAGATTTAATGTCATAACACTTCGCAACAAGTACGTTTTAGCAAGTACAATGTACTTAGATGTGTGTATGCGTGTGTGAGAGAGATGAAGGTCACGAAAACACTATAGATATGAGGAGAACAATAGGAGAGGTATCATAGAGAGTGAGAGAAAGATAATATATATATATATATATATATATATATATATATATATATATATATATATATATATATATATATATATATATATATATATATATATATATATATAGAGAGAGAGAGAGAGAGAGAGAGAGAGAGAGAGAGTTTCTATCGAAGAGTGCTAGAGAAAGGCAGATCTATGAAGAGAAGAAAATTGGGAGAGAGAGAGAGAGAGAGAGAGAGAGAGAGAGAGAGAGAGAGAGAGAGAGAGAGAGGTGAGAGATAGAGAGACAAAGAGAGAGATGAGGGTCACCAAGAAACGACTCTAGATATAGGGAAAGAGATCAATAGAGAGAGAGAGAAAGAGATACATAGAGAGAGAGAGTTTGTACTGATGACTCGGAGAGAAAAGCGAGATCTATGCGCAAAGAAAAATTGGGAGAAAGAGAGAGAGAGGAGGGTAGAGAAAGAGAGAGAGTTTTCCTATCGATGGCTTTGAGAGAAAAGGTGGATCTATGCACTGAAGAAATTCGAGAGAGAGAGAGGGATATATATATATATATATATATATATATATATATATATATATATATATATATATATATATATATATATATATATATATATACAATTACATACATACATATACAAACACACACACACACATATATATATATATATATATATATATATATATATATATATATATATATATATATATATATATATATATATATATAGAGAGAGAGAGAGAGAGAGAGAGAGAGAGAGAGAGAGAGAGAGCAACAGAGAGAGAGCGAGAGAGAGAGAGAGAGAGAGAGAGAGAGAGAGAGAGAGAGCGAAAAAGATAGAGAGAGAGAGTTAGAGAGAGAGAGTTAGAGAGAGAGAGAGAGAGAGAAAGAGAGATGGAGAAGCAATCTGCAAAGGTTGACAATGGTAGGGGATCACATAGAGGGTGGGGAGAGAGAGAGAGAGAGAGAGAGAGAGAGAGAGAGAGAGAGAGAGAGAGAGAGAGAGAGAGAGAGAGAGAGAGAGAAGATGGAGGAGTAGCATGTAGAGCTTGATGCTAATAAAGGATCTCATAGCGTAGAGGGGAGAGAGAGAGAGAGAGAGAGAGAGAGAGAGAGAGAGAGAGAGGAAGATAGAGGATAATCTTGTAGTGCTATAGACGTAAAGAGCAAAGGAACACGATGCAGGTCAATTAGAAAGAAGATGATTGCCGTGAGAAGCTAAGAACAAGGCACACACAAACGCACACATACAGAGATAGGGAATAGGAAATAGGTATGAGTAGAACCGGCTATGGTGCTGAGAAGATCACACACAAAGTAGAGAGAGACAGAGAGAGAGAGAGAGAGAGAAAGAAAGAGGGGGAGAGAGAGAGAGAGGCAGATACATAGATAGAGAGAGAGAGAGAGAGAGAGAATAGGAATTAGATGCAAACGTAGTGATGGACAAATACAAAGAGAGAGAGCAAGAGAGGGAGAGGGAGAGAGAGAGAGAGAGAGAGAGAGAGAGAGAGAGAGAGAGAGAGAGAGAGAGAGAGAGAGAGATGCACGAGGAGATAAAGGGAGTGTTTTACTTCAATGATTTTTGTTTTGCATTCCTAGAAGAGCACTACTTTTTTTTTTTGGGAAGTGTGAAGAGAACGCAAGACATACCTTTTGATTCTATAATTTTGCATGATTTCTCATGAATATATAAATCATGGAGATAAGCTTAAGAAACAAAAAGCAGTCAATGAAGAGAAAGTCACATCGTTCTCGTTTTGCATTACAATAGCCGCAGGTTTCAAAGCAATAAATTCAAAAAGCATCAGTGTTAGATGAACATGAAAAGACAAGTTTTGGCATTTTTTGAACGACTCCTAGTTACACAAGACTTTCTCTCGAATAGATATATGTTTGTATGGATTGGAAATTGAACCATGATCATCTAATGCATAGTAGGATTATCTATCTTGGTTGCATGTTTTCATAATTTATTATGTATACATTAAGAAAATATTCATTTCAATTTAGAAATATGAAAAATAAAAAGTGAATGAAACTAAGTGAAAAACTAAAACAAATCAAAAAATCGAAAGAAAATAAAATAAAGCATAAATAAATTAAGGCATAGTTTTTCAAAGAGTGTGTTCAGTTCTTTACATAGTACTAATTTTTTTGGCATTGACTTTCTCAGATATTACCCAAAGTGTTTGAAGTCAGGAAGTAGTGAAGACAAGTAGCCCTCTTTCCATAGTGTACCTAAGAAGCCTGATCCAGTTCCATCATTTTTCCTCATCCGCATTGTAGTAGAATATCTGATTATTAGAGTTGCATCAATCACTTAGTGACTCTAATAATGAGATATTCTGCTACAATCACTCGAATACTTTTATGATCATTGAGTGTGAACTTTTGATCTAATAATATTTATCAGATCAATAATTCTACTCTTACTATTACATTTATACTTTCATTTTCTAATCATCTTCTTCTCCCGCGATGATCCTGATCTACCACACCAATTAGGATCACATGTGCAAAGTATTTTTTCCTCCCACGATTAGCCTCCCATCCTACTATTCCCTATAAAAAGGTGCCTAGCATGCAAAATCCACATCGGTTCATATAGAGAAGATTTGGACTTACTTTAGATAAGAGTTACATAAATTGTTCTATCTAGAAGATTTTCTATAGCATAGGAGAGAGGGGTTCTTGTAGTGGGTTCATTCCGTGAAACCCATTGAATCTTTTAAAGAGTTAGTAGACGAGCTCCTAAAGAGGTATTCTTAGCTTCCTCAAGGTGACCTAGAATCTCTAAAGCCTACGTTGGTAATTTCCTTTCTCAAGATTTTAAGTCATGAGGTCAGGACTAAAGTTTAGAGAAGGAATAAGAAGCCTCGAAAAGCATTTGGGCTCATTGAAGATTGGGCTAGAGTTAAAATAGAATTAGAGGTAGTTGCTCAGATGAGGCATTGATAGGCTATGTTGTATGATAGAACTACATAGACTTCCCCATTCCAACATAGAGATACACCGGTTCCAGTGTTTCTGAATGTGTTTGTAGCATCAATTATGAATAATGTTTATCCACATCTTGCAATTAAGTAGAGTTTTAATTTTAGCTCTTGAGTAAGAAGATAGAGAATGTCATGTTGATGCAAGAATCTATATCCAAAGAGTTGGCTAGTCTACACAATAAGGTGTAATTGATGGGTTATGAGGACCCCACTCCGACTTAGCCTAGCACTTGCTAAATGGATTCGTCATAGAGAAATACAATGCCAATGCCAAACATATAGGGATATGTGTTGCCTCAAGCTACACCTATAGTATAGCCTGTTGCTCAACAGATACCTTTACCACTGAGTCATCCCACTCATCAGACAAATAGTAGGCCATTTGGTAGATGAGGAACTAAGGGATTTGGAGGAACAAAGAGATGTGGTTGGTGTGATGCATAGGAGCATTTTTCCTATGGAGGTGAAAAGCTGAAAAAAGCTAAAGAACACCAATTAGTGACTCACATAGATAAAAAGCTTTTTGAATTAAGGACTCTACTTCCTCTACTTGTAAATTGGTGGAAGCGAGGAATGAGGAAGCTATATGATAATCTTTCCAACACAAATGCTAACACATCAGCACCACAATTAGAGCCTCTAGAAAAAGGAAATGGTTTTGTCTACTCGCATATAGCTAATGTTGATGTTATACTCTATGAAATAATGGAATGTTAAATAGATTTCAACTTCTTGAGGGTTTTAATGTGATTGTGTTTTGATTTAGTAGGTGAAGATCCATGAGGGCATGAACGCACATAGACTTATTTAGAAATTTTTGAAGATAGTTAAAATAAAGTATTTCATATGTTTTTGTAAAAATAATAGGTCATTTACAAAGGAAAATTTCTTATAGAAATAGTAGATCGCTTAGAAAGCAGTAACTTTGTAAATAAACTAGATTTTCATAAATGAAACCTTTTTGAAGTGCCACCCTCATGTATCATCTATTCAACATGTGATGAAAAATACCTATAAATACACATACTCTAATAGATTCATCCATTAGAGTATGTGGGGAGAGATTGTACCCAATATTGTGTGCAGTCTCTTGTCTCTCTCTATTCTGTGTATGCTTTTGTGAGATTTCATTTCTGTACTATTGCTCCATATGTGGATCTGCAAGATCCACTCAATAGTTCTCAATAAGAGGAGAAGAGATGAAATGCAAGATGAGGTAGAGCCACAAAAAAAGTGATGAGAAGATAAAGTAAAGATGTTGATGAAAAAGCTAACAAAATTGAAATGAAAGTTCACTTAAAGGAGCCTCTTGCTTCTTAGGAAGAAGCGAAAAGGGATGAAATAAGAGGGAGAAAGAGGTCAAGTGAGCCAATTAAGATTCAAGAAACAAATAAAGAAAAGGAAAAGGACTAGTAACCATATATAAAGACGGATGATGTTGAAGAAAATGAGAGGAAAAAGAATAACAGAAAACCAAAAGTGCTCAGTTCTATTCAACAATATGAAATGATCATTGAGTTTTTGTAAGAACATGAAGTGAATGTGAATACTGAGTACAAGATTGTTGAGATGAAGGTAAATCCATAACCCAACCATTGCCCCATGATAGTCATGAAAAGTATCTTAGAGTATGTGATGACCCTATGCTGAGAAGATGAGAGCTTATAGGTCATCACTCACCAAGGATACTGTTAAACAATACATTTTGGAGAGAGATAATTTCTTAGAGAAAAAGAGAAAGACAATTTCATAGAAGTTATCAAAAGACATGAGAAACAGTTCGCTCTTTTCCAACATGAGATAGGATGTGCGAATCGGAAACAAGTGCCGACCACACTCATCTTTAAAGTGCCACATACACTTGCAAATTTTTTACCTATTCTAGTCTCAAGGCTCACTTACATGAGTTTATGAGGCTGTTCAAGGAAAAAGTATCCATGAAAATATTGGAACCATCTTCAATGCCTATATGAATAGGTGGTTCACGGTACCAAAGAAGAACAGAAAACTTTCCTCCATCCAGAATTTGCAACCTATAAATGAAGTCATGATCAGAAATATAGGGACAAGGCTGATAATAGATGACTTTGTAGAAGCATTTGCTAGGTTTTCCATCTACTCCATGGATGATCTTTGTTCATGATGTGATTAGTTTCAATCGGCTATTGAGAGCAAAGACATCACAAGGATGAAGACTCCACTAGGCCTTGTATCCATGTGTACTTTGCCGCATGGAGTGATGAATTCTACATCTCATATGATGAATGCCATGAATCTGGTCCTACATGACTTCATACCTACCTGTACATGTGCCTTGATTCCTCCCTGTACCTCTGTGTTTACCTACAAAAAATTCTTGGGCTTAATTTCCCTTTGCCTTTTAGCCTCAAATGTGCATTTCCTCAATGAACATCAAGGCCATCAATTGCTCAAGTTAGGAATATTATCTTTGGCATATATACAGGTTTGAAAGTCTTCAACTTCTCACCATCCTTTCACCTATTTCACGTGTATGCAACTGGGTCATCATCATCTATGTGACAACCTATGGATGTCAGTGCATCACTCACTTCTTTGAAATTCAAAATATAATAATTTATATCTCTACTCGGTGTTTTCCTCAAGTTACGAAGTTTATTCCACAAAGGAATCTTTCTACCTTTGGTTAAGGAGGAGTAAGGTATATCTAGGGTTTCCCATACCTTTGTAGAAACATCTAGATGTTGTATTTGTCATATCATTGCATTGTTAATATGTTGTGAGAAGATGAAGAAAAATATTTTCTCTCTCTCATTCTACTCTCTCAAGATCCTTGATTTTTCTAGAATTGGATTCTCTCCTAATAGAGGTTTAGCATATGTCCCACTATAAGACACCATAAACCATTTCATGTGGGGAAGCTAGAGATTCTAAACTTCCATGATTGATAATAGTTTTTTTCTAATTTCTTGATTTGAGTGCTATACTTTGACATGCTCTACTCTGATCAGCTCTCCCAAATTCCTTTGATGCAAGAGTATAGAAAAAAACACTAGCCTTTACCTCTCTACTTGACAAGTGCCAAACAAATGGAGTAGATGCTCTCCTTCTTCACTAGTAGACTCCCCTTGAGTTGTTTGTTATGATCTTGAACTTCATTCAATAGGTCTCCTTCTTTAATGTTCTCCACGAATCCTTCTCTACCTCTTTTAATGTACTAGTATGTCAAAATTCTCTAATATAGTGTGAGGTACCTTTGATCCAAGGCTCCATTTGCCTTTGCCCTTCTAAGTAGCTAGCGAAGGTTCATCTAGAACAAACATAATGTACCTATTCTTCGTAGATTCATCTTCTTGCAACAAACAAAAACATACTCCTCAAGTGTTGAAGACGCAACACAAGTGAACCATCTGGCAAGACTTCATTAGTAGAATCAACTCCTCCTTTAAATCTTTGATCTTTATTAAGAAATTTTCCATAGAATATTCTTCATTGATATGATCACTCCCAACTATTTTCAAAGATAAGCAACATGAGCCTCATTTCTTGACTAGTATAAAATAGTAAGTGTGCCCCAAGCATCCTTTGTTGATTTGAAGGATGTAATATGAGGGGTAATGGCATGCTTGACCAACAAGGCTATCACTACATGTGCCTAAGCATCACTGCCATCCCAATGAAGTTCCTCTACAAAAGTTGCAGTATGAACTGAAGCATTAACAAGAATTTGAAATTCATTATCTTCAATGCCATCTGCATTAACTTCAATAATTGTATGTACAACTGTAGTACAACATTTTTCACACACCTTACATAATATTCCATAGTCGATTTTCTATGGATACATGATGCATCATATATGCCCACAATGGCTAATTAGTGTTGAGAGTTACATGCTCCACCCCTTTGCCCAAATCATGGATCACTCTCATGCATTATCATTTATCCCACATGGAAGGAAATTTTCCGTGAGTTTCATATAAGGAGGGTCTCACATAACTTCCCACAAGACATTCACTCTAACCCATTGCCAAGAGTGTGCACTCCCTCTCATGGAGTCTTCATGCTCCTAGAGAAATTCATGTAAGTCTTTTCATATTAATCAAGTTCATTATGTTCTCAATTCTTTTGTTCCTCTACCTTAATCTAATTAGTGTATGCTAAATAATAGATTAGGAATCTTTTTCTTTATTTCAACAAGGTATTTGAGCATAGGTTAATTCTTTTGCTTTGACTTCAAGTCTTCACATTTCTTCATCATCATTACCAAAGATGCATTTTCCTTTAATCCCTCTCTCCCTTCACAATAAGCATGCTTCTAAGAAATATCCCATTGTTTTACTTAAAACCTATAAATATCTTGATTTTCTCTCACATTCCTTTTTATTTAATTGTAATCTATAATAATGGCGTGTTTACCACCACAGTTCTCAACACTTTCATCTTTGTGTGTTTCTTCATTGTAATAATAAGTGCTTATAAGCACTTTTAGGTTATTTCTTTAGGAGTGTGTTAATCCCTCTCCTGCTCAAGTTGGAATTAAGACTCCATTGTGTGTTCTACTCAGCCCAAGGTTGCCTCTGCAACACCTCATAAGAAGTCCCAAATGAGGTTCCATCCATCTAAAGTCCTTGTGGAGAAGTACACATAAATCCCATAACAATAGATGGCTCAATTAATGTTGTATTCCATATGCTAGTTGTTGAAGATATGTTGCATGATATTAAGATTTACATAGGTGTTTAGTACTTTGATAGTGGGGCTACCAAACATATTACCTTTGCCCCTATAGGAAATACCATCACATGTGCCAACAACTCCTCTTATCTTGTTATGGGAGTTGGAAAGATCATTCTAATTACTGTTTATGGTAGTTCTTTTACATTTTGGGATGCTTTATTTGTGCCAAGGATCAAGAAGAATCTATTATCACTTTTAGCTTTAGGCAAGATTGGCTTGGTTGTGAAATTTGTTGATGAAAAATGTATACTTCATGATCTCTTAGATGGCGATGTCATTATTGGTTTTGGCATCTTATGTTGAGGTTTGTATAAGCTCATAGACTATGAAAAATCTGTGAATGATTCAGCATGTTTCATACACGATTCTCAAGTTTTGTCTGATGCAAAGCTTTGGCATAAATGCTTTGGTCATCTGAATTTTGCTAGTTTGCTATGCTTGCAGAAATTTGAAATGGTGTCCTCTCTACCCAAACTTGAGTCACCTATTAAACATGTCTATGAAGGTTATATTTTGGGCAAATGTAGCATTCCATGTTCCCAAAAGATGGTTCAATTCATGCTGTTGAGAAATTAGAGCTTGCTCATAGTGATGTCTTTGGTCGTATGCAGACACCCTCTTTTGAAAACTATCCTTACTTCATGACTTTCACTGATGCTTTTTCGACGCATGCATGGCTATCTCCATTAATACAAAAGTCTGAAATGTTTATGTGCTTCAAACAGGTTTTGGTTTTGGCTGAAAATCTGTTAGCATGTAGAATGGGTATCCTCCATTATAAGAGGGGGGGATATGTCTTCTGACTTTAATGCATTTTTAGCGATTAGTGTAAAATTCCATATACACCTCTTTTGGTGTGTATTCATTCAAACGTAGTGCTTGATCACTTATTTTTTGTAAAGCATTGGTTACATATACTCTCAATGAGAGAAACCATGGATACAACCTCTTCTAGTAGTTGAAATGTAACTACATCAAAAGTAAAAGTTACTTGAGAATCTCGTAGCTTCATTGGGTAGGAATTGATGGAGAGTGTTAATCTCCAAAAGAACAACCTACTCTTGAATTTAGAACACCTCTATATCAAGAGAGTCAAAATATTCACCAATTTAAGAGATCAATGACCAAATATCAATTTCTTGACTAAACTGTGAAGAAGGAAATTACTCAAAAAGTCTGCTGCATAAATCTTGCTCATTGACTGAGTAAATGTGTAAAGTTTTTTATGAAACTTTGCACAAGGTGTCCCCTAAAGATTGCACACCTTCTCCAAGTCAAATCACTCCAAAAGATTCAGTAGATCTTGAGAAATCTACTTACCAAGTTACCTATGTCTAAATCTATACTTCTGAGAAGTCGATCTGGACACCCTTAACTTCTTAGCTTTAATTCTCTCAGTATAGAACCCGTTTAAGAAAATGCTTTTAGCCACGAGTAGCTTACCTTCCAACTTAAAGATTAAGTGCTTACTTGCACAAAACTTTAAACTGTGGAGTGAGAAATGATCAAATCATTAAGATCAAAACTTTCACCTGTTTCAGGAACCAGTGAGTACTTTCTCACATGTAAATGTTCCTACACACAATTCTCTTAGCCTGATCACAATTAGACTCTCAAACTCTAGCCATAGATTGATTAACTATGGACTTAAACATTTCCAAAAGGAGTTCACAAAAGATTTACTACACAAGGAGAAAACTCAGAAACTTCGGGTGCAAAAATTCTGTCATTTCTGAAGAAGACCACAACTGAATGAGAGAGAGACTTCAACTCACTTCTCATGTGTCTAATGACACTTACAACATCTCATTTCTCTATTACTATGCTCATACATAGTCTCTCCTTGTCTTCTCTCTATTGCCCCGACATTTTTCCAAAGTATTTATAGGCAAATATGTACAGACTTATGTCAAATCATAAGTATAGGTAACCTATGTCTTA
The DNA here is from genome assembly GCA_020310875.1 of Ceratopteris richardii. Taxonomy (NCBI): domain Eukaryota; kingdom Viridiplantae; phylum Streptophyta; class Polypodiopsida; order Polypodiales; family Pteridaceae; genus Ceratopteris; species Ceratopteris richardii. The sequence goes on along the minus strand of CM035416.1, from coordinate 122,163,801 downwards.
ACTAATGTACATATGTGTACATGTCTTTCACTCTGTGAATGTATCCATCTTCTATGCTTCAAGAATTGTTCTTATCTCCATTCTTTGTCTTTCAAATCTTCAATTGGTGATTGGTCTGCACCAACAGCTCCCCCTCAATCATCAATTGAGGTTTCTCTTATCTTCTTTATACCTGCCATGTCTTTAAACTTCTGTAGCTTTGGTCCATCCAAGCTCTTTGTAAGCATATCAGCTATCTGATCTTTTGTTGAAGTATGTATGACTTCAATCTCCTTATCCATCACCTTCTCTCTTAGAAAGTGATACTGTATCTCAATGTGTTTAGTCCTGGCATGAAAAACAGGATTAGCAGCTAGATATAATGAACTCATGTTATCACCATAAATGATAGGTATCCTCTGTATAGTGTCAAAACTCTTCATTAGAGTCTTAAGCCATATCACTTCTTTTGCAGCTTCAACCATGCCTTTGTACTCTGCTTCTGTAGATGACAAAGCAACTGTATGTTGCTTCTTTGAGCACCAGGAGATTAACTTATCTCCCACATAACACATGTATCCATAGGTTGACCTTCTATCATCTGGATTACCTCCCCAATCTGCATCACTATAGATCTTGATATTTGTATCTGATGTAAAACCATAATACAAACCTTCTTTGAGTGTACCCTTAATGTACCTCAACACTCTTTGACCTGCAATCCAATGCTCTTTCCTAGGACAATGCATGAATTGAGATAAAACCCCAACTGCATATGATCAATCAGGTCTAGTTAATGTAGCATAAATAAGACTACCAACCAAACTCTGATATTGCTTCATGTCCTTGAACTCTTCACCTCCAAATCTGCTTAATTTGTGATTCACCTCCATTGGAGTAGGTGCTACCCTGCAATCATCCATTTTAAACTTGATTAACAAGTTCCTCAAATACCTTTCTTGAGTCACATACACTCCATGTTGAGTGTATGAAATCTCCATGCCCAAGAAGTATGACAAGTCTCCCAAATCACTGATTTTGAACTCTTTCTCCATTTGCTTCTTTAGACTTTGTATGCCTTTCTCATCTGTACCTGTAAGAATGATATCATCAACATATATGCACATGTAAATAAACCCATCATCACTTGCTTTGACAAGCAAGCTACTATCAGCTTTTGATACTTGAAATCCAAGTTCTTTTAGGAACTTTACAAGTCTATAGTTCCATGCCCTTGGAGCCTGCTTCAAGCCATATAAAGCTCTCTTGAGCTTACACACATAATCTGGATATCTTCCATCTCTGAATCCTTGAGGTTGCTCCATGAAAACTTCATCTGAAATGTAACCATTCAGAAAAGCATTCTTCACATCTAATTGACACAATTTCCAACCTTTGCATGCAGCAATTGCTATAAGTGTCCTGATGGTTGTCATCTTTGCCACAGGACTATAAGTCTCATCATAGTCAACACCATATGTCTGAGCAAACCCTTTGACAACAAGTCTAGCTTTGTACCTAGACACACTTCCATCTGCAAATCTTTTTGTCTTATAAACCCACTTACATCCAATGATCTTCTGGCTATTTGGCTTTGGAACCAAATCCCATGTTTGATTCTCCAATAATGCATCATATTCTTCCTGCATAGCTTTCTCCCAATTTTCTTTACCTTTTGCCTCTTCATATGTAGAAGGGTCTTCATCTGCTTTAATCATGTAAGCATAATCTTTGATAGCCAAAAATGAAGTATCATAGCTATACCTTGTAGGTTGCCATTTGTTCCTTGTAGACCTCCTAAGTTCTCCACTTCTTGAGGTTTCTGGTTCTTCATATTCAGGATCAAATCTTGGTGTTTCTTCCACTTCAACCTGCATTTCATTATTCTCTTGCTCATCAAATATCTGAACCTTTGATTTACCTTTCCTCTGGCTCACAATTTCTTCATCATCTGTATTAATATTGATAGTACCTGCATACCAAGTACCTTGCCCATCAAATGTAACATCTTTTGATACAAGAAAATGTTTTGTGGATGGATTCCACAACCTGTATCCCATCTGCTTATCATCATAACCAATAAACACATATTTTTCAGCTTTAGGTTCCAATTTGTGCCTTAATTGTGATGGCACATATGCATAGGCCAAACATCCAAATACTTTGCAATGGTCTAGTGTAGGTCTCTTACCCCACCATGCCTCATAAGGTGTCATTCCCTGCAAAGCTTTACAAGGTAGCCTATTGATCAAATAAGTAGCTGTGTTTACAGCCTCAGCCCACAAATAATTTTGGCAATTTTTCTCCTTCATCATGGACCTTGCAAACTCAACAAGAGTCCTATTCCTCCTTTCTGCTACACCATTTTGTTGAGGAGAGTACCTGCAAGTAATCTCTCTTTTTATACCTGCATTCCACAAGTAATCACTGAACTCATTAGAGAAATACTCTCCCCCTCCATCTGACCTTAGTCTCTTCAACTTATGTCCTGTAATTCTCTCTGCATACATATGATAATGTTTGAAAGTATTGAATACTTCTGACTTATCTTTGATCACATAGATAGTGATCCATCTGGTAGCATCATCAACATAAATCACATAATACCTTGAGCCATTGATACTGAAGTCCTTTGATGGTCCCCACACATCTGTGTGTACCAACTCAAGTTTCTCTGAATACATAAACCCATGCTTGGAGTAGGATTGCTTATGAGCCTTACCTAATTGACATGCCTCACATCTGTATGTCATATGTTGACCTGCAACATTAGGCAATCCAAGCACTGAACCATTATTAATCATGTCTTTAATACCTCTTTCATTGAAATGTCCAAGTCTCTTGTGCCAAAGATCTAACTCAGAGATCTTATGTCCTCCATAGGTGAACAAGGCATAACCAACATTACCTTGAATCTTCAATGTGAACAATCTTCCTTCTTTCTTCCCTGAAACAATTTGTTTATACCCATTGCTAGGGTCTTCCACAAACATTCCTTCATTAGTGAACCTTACTTCATAACCTTTTTCCACAATTTGTCCTACACTTATCAAATTCTTAGGAATTGTAGGAACATACAAGACCTTACTCAATAAGGTGCTACCATCCTTGGCCTTCACTGATCCAATTGACTTCACATTGTGCTTTGTGTTGTCACCTGTTTGAACAACATGATTAGATACCTTATTCTCCAAATCAGTCATCAAGGCTATATTACCACTCAGGTGATTGCTACACCCTGAGTCAATGTAGAAGACTCTTTGATCTTCACTCTGCCTTTCACAAGTTGCATTCATTATAAATGTTGAATCTTCCTTTTGATCTGAAGCATAATTGTAGTAGGTGTTGTTATATTGTTGACTTTGGAAACCTCTACCTGCATTTTTTCCAAAGTAACCCCTACTACCTCTGCCTCTGAAATTACCTCTTTGATTTCTGCCACCTCTTCCTCTTGAATTATAGTTTTGATTGTATCCTCCATTACTTTGATTATTATGCCAACAATCATTAGCTAAATGATTTGTCTTACCACAAATCCAGCATGCTTTGGCTCCATCTTTGTTGTTCCTGCCTCTTCCTCTACCTTTGCCACCTCCTCTACCTCTTAGGAAGTTGGCTTGACTAGTTGTACCTTCATCTTCACCTGATTGTTGCTTTCCTTTGTTAGCTTTCTTCTTGTCCTTTGAGTACATTGCATGACCTGTACTTTTGTCACCATCTCCTTTAACATCCTGCTCAAATGTTAGCATATGACCTAGCAACTGATTTAAATCAGGAGTGAAATGATCAAGTGATAATTCTGTAGACAAAATGAATGGCTTCCATTTGTCATCACCTCTCAAACCTGTAAGGATTTGCCTTACCAATTTATCCTCCTCAATATCTTCATCAACAGCTCCTAATGCATCTGCAATGTCTTTCATCCTTGTTACATAGTCTGAAATGGATTGAGAGGCCTTCTTCTTGAACATTGTAAATTCTGCCCAAAAAGATGCCTTCCTTGACTTTGTGGTGTTTTGGAAATGCTTTTCCAAGGCATTCCATATATCACTTGCACTTTCAAGACCTCTAATGTGAGGTAGCAAGTAATCATTGACTGCCATATAGATAATGCTCCTAGCTTGAGCATCTTTCTTCATCCAAATCTTCAAATCTAACAATTCCTCCCTAGTTGGAACACTAGGATCTCTGAATTGAGGCTTTTCTTCTTCTCCTGTAATGTAAGCTATCAAATCTTTGCTCATTAGATGAGCTTCCATCCTCATTAACCATGCAGGATAGTTTTCTCTATCCAACTTCTCTATTTGAAGAGAATCTCCCATCCTTCCTTCACCTGTATATTGAATTCTTCAACATTTATAAAGTATAAGGTTACCTTTACTTCGAATGATACTCCTTTTGACTTCCTTGATGTCGTATGATCTCCTTCTCAAGCTTTCCTTGCAAGCTTTCACCCTTTGAATCTTCAGATGTCAAATTCTTTGTAGCTGCAGCAGTCGGGATCCTCCTTTTCTTCAATTTTGATGCTTCCTGCTCTGATACCACTGATAGAGAGTGTTAATCTCCAAAAGAACAACCTACTCTTGAATTTAGAACACCTCTATATCAAGAGTAAGTCAAAATATTCACCAATTTAAGAGATCAATGACCAAATATCAATTTCTTGACTAAACTCTGAAGAAGGAAATTACTCAGAAAGTCTCCTGCATAAATCTTGCTCATTGACTGAGTAAATGTGTAAAGTTTTTTATGAAACTTTGCACAAAGTGTCGCCTAAATATTGCGCAACTTCTCCAAGTCAAATCACTCCAAAAGATTCAGTAGATCTTGAGAAATCTACTTACCAAGCTACCTATGTCTAAATCTATACTTCTGAGAAGTCGATTTGGACACCCTTAACTTCTTAGCTTTAATTCTCTCACTATAGAACCCATTTAAGCAAATGCTTTTAGCCACGAGTAGCTTACCTTCCAACTTAAAGATTAAGTGCTTACTTGCACAAAACTTTAAACTGTGGAGTGAGAAATGATCAAATCATTAAGATCAAAATTTTCACCTGTTTCAGGAACCAGTGAGTACTTTCTCACATGTAAATCTTCCTACACACAATTCTCTTAGCCTGATCACAATTAGACTCTCAAAATCTAGCCATAGATTGATTAACTATGGACTTAAACATCTCCAAAAGGAATTCACAAAAGATTTACTACACAAGGAGAAAACTCAGAAACTTCGGGCGCAAAAATTCTGTCATTTTTGAAGAAGACTACAACTGAATGAGAGAGAGACTTCAACTCACTTCTCATGTGTCTAATGACACTTACAACATCTCATTTCTCTATTCCTATGCTCATACATAGTCTCTCCTTGTCTTCTCTCTATTGCCCCGACATTTTTCCAAAGTATTTATAGGCAAATAAGTATAGATTTATGTCAAATCATAAGTATAAGTAACCTATGTCTGAACTAATGTATTATGTGTACATGTATTTCACTCTGTGAATGTATCCATCTTCTATGCTTCAAGAATTGTTCTTATCTCCATTCTTTGTCTTTCAAATCTTCAATTGGTGATTGGTCTACACCAACAGGAATCACGAGTGTAAGTCATCAGAGATTGAGTAGATGAGATTCCCCTAACTTGAGGCAAATTTTAGGTACAATCCCTCCAAGTTTTTGAATTCAAGATCCTCTATATATACACACAAAGATAGTTATGGGTATAGCAGATCATTTGAGCTACATTTTGATGAGAGTCTAACCAAGCACCATACCATTTGTGAAGCACACATTGTGTTCCTCCTTCCCAAGCTTCATGCTCATTCAAATCATGTACCATATGTGCAATACAAATTCATATTTCAAGCTACATCTCGGAGCTCTCTTCACCTACTACTACATGTCTATGTTCACACTTTCAATCAACTTCAATCATTGATTTCAGTCTTTTGATGAGATTTAAATTGGTTTAGGTTACTTGATAAGTCTATTTGCATTATGTCAATCTTTGTCATCTTTGGTTCATTACTCTATGTGGTACATTCGTTTGAAGTTACCCATGCATTTTGGCAGATGAGTCCTAAAAAGTTGGGATGACACCCCTATCTAACTAAACTCCTTCTCTCTATATGGCTTATCAAAATTCATCAAATTTGTTGACTTACATTCATTATATATCTAATTAGAGATGTGCAAAATATCTCTAATCAATTCCCACCATGCTATGAGCGTTCAATGAAGTTACAGAGTGCAACTCATCCCAAAATAGCAAGTTTTGCTACATCTATTTTGTGGAAATTTGTGTGTTTTGTTGAATCAATTTGAGATTAATGCTCCCAAGCACTAGGGTGGTTCATATGCATTCGGAGCAAGCACAAGATCTCTTCTTATCATCCTTGAAGCTATCTTGGCAGGTGTAGAGCAAGTTTCTACAGCACTAGAATACGCGCCAAAATTACATGCTCCTTTCACATATAGCAATATGTGTCTCACTCCATCCAAGTGCACTCTACATGGTTTATGCATAAATTGACTCACCAATCCGACTGGAAAACTCAAATCTGGTCTTGTCTTTGTTACATAAATCAAACTTCAAACCATATTCCTATACGCATTTGCATCATGCAAGTATTTCCCATTATCCATAAGCTTAGCATTAGCATCAAGTGGCGTATCAAGAGCTTTGAAAGCACAATTCCCAAAAAGTATTTTAGCTCTCCCAAATCGGACATAAGAAATTCAGATTTCAGTTGCTTTTCAAATCATCAATGCTCTTCCTATCATTGCCAGTTATGATCAAACCATCGACACAAATCACTAATAGAAGCATTTTGCTTCCTTGATTCCATATGAATAGTGAATAATCAACCTTCTATTGCATAAATTTTGGATCCAATTTCTTAGTGAATCGTCGACACCATGCCCTTGGTGCTTGTTTCAATCCATAAAGCACTTTCGTTAACTTGCATACATAGTCAGGATACCTTGGATGCACATAACCTTCTTTAGGTGCATTCCATTAGGAATTCTCATCACATATAATGTCTTTGCTCACTATACATTCTTTTATTACAGGATTATAGCATATGAACCATTTCTTGTCTTCCCAGTATCCAACAAATATGCACTTTTCAGATTTTGGCTCGAACTTGTATCTCAATTGACTGGGCACATCTGCATAACAAACTTTGATGAGCATACTCTCATCTCTACCCCGTCGCCACACCCTCAAACTCCACCCCATGCTCACCAAGCTTCTCCTCACATGGAGTACAAACATCCCCTAAGTGACCACAAATTGAGTGGGATGAAAAGCATAATTCTCTCACTGTCAACCAGTGCCCAATTGCCTCATGCCTCACACACACCACAACGACCACACTCTCCTAATCCAATAGATTCATCTGTACCGACACAACCACGTCCTTGGTCAAATAGATCTAAGATGGCTCACCATATATTTCCTTTTCAAAATCCACCTACAACACAACATTCATCTCCATTTTAGTACTCCCAAGCCTTTTATGAGGAGTCGCCCACACCACATGCTACTTCAACTACCTAACAAGCTTGTTGGAACTACTTCACTCTCTAACACACTCACTTTAGAACATTTATTACCACACATAGCCCTATAGATTCTCAAATTTTGTTTACAATGATCTCATTGGTGACTACCATGATCAACATATACTCTTCGAATGTGCTATCTACAACTATGTCCATGAATTTGTAGGCGTACTATCACTCCATGATGCATTACATAGAGCCAAATCATCTAAATCGCAAACAACAATGGACTCTAAATATCACTCACTCATGGAGAATCTTACTTGGACTTTAGTACCTTCCCCTTCAAATTGCAATATCAACTCTTATAAGTGGCTTCTTCGAGAAGACTTATACTTGATGGTACAATCTCCCACTACAAAGGTCATTAACTGAATGGGGGTTCTCCCAAGTTCTTGGTGTTGACTTCAAAGACACATTGTCCCCTCTCCTTGACTCAAATAATTTTGTGTCCTCATTGCATTGGCTATTGAGTTCCATCCGCTTCTTCACCAAATGAGTGTCAAGAAAAAATTCCTACATGGGATCTTGGATGAAGATGTATACATGGAACAATCCCCCTAGCTAAATCATTACTGAACACCCATCACATGTTTGAAAACTTCCTGATTCTTTGTATGGTGTCTTTACCCTTACTCGGAGCTCTTACATTGCCTCCGTCTTGAGAAAATAGCATATGGATACTTGTCTAGGCATGGATACAACACTCCTTATCACTCTCAAGCATGTTACATCTACTACTCGATCGAGATCATCCATCTTAAATTATGCCAACATATTAGATAGCATTTTCTACTTGTTGTGTTGTAACCACCTCGATATCTTCTTCTCTTCCAACCTGCGATACATAATAAATACCTTAAAAGTCTACTATGTCACCTATGACACAACATGGACCTTGGACTCTCATACCATAGCCAGTCTAATCACTTACTTCTTCTTGGGTACTTTGATGCTGATTTGGGGGGGGGGGAGGGGAGTATGTGATGCAACTACATTACAAAGATACATCTTTCTATTTGTAGTCGCTCCCATCACTTGGTAGAGCAAAAAGGAAAGCTAGGTCACTTTATCTTCCATCAAAGCAGAATACATCTCGATCACCCTAGCCGTGAAGGAAAGTATTTGGCTAAAATCTTTAGCAGAAATGACAATTGTACCAGTATTTATTACGTTATTGTGACAATATGTCTACCATCACACGCGCTCTGAATGTAAAGAAACCTAGGAAAACAAAGCATATTGCAATGAAGCTTCAGTTCATCCGCGTGCTAATTAAAGCATATTGGTTTTTTTTTTTTGAAAGAACAAGGAAAGTTTATATTAATGGTGGCCGTATACAATGTGCCTTGGGCAGGAGACACCCACTCCAAGGGCTTAATTACGGATCATAATACATGCCAATTCTTTTACAAGAGTACTGAGCAGCAAGGAGATTCTTCCACCTGGATGGCAAATTTTCAGCCAGAACCTTGTACACATAATCACTATTACATGGGGCATATTTGATTTTCCTAATACAATCCAAGGAGGCCTTTTTCAGTTTTTCAGGAAGGGAAATGAGGTAGTTTCTCCTTCTTTTGCCAAACATAGCTTCATTCCTACTGAGCCAGATGTACCAAAGAATGTGACACCTCCAGATATTCCACAGCAGAATGTCCAAATTCCTGCAACAACCAAGAATCACCTCCATTTTGCTTAGTTGGGGGAAATCATTACCTTGTAAATATTTTTCCACAGGAGTCCAGAATTTTTTGGCATGTTGACATTCAAAAAAGAGGTGTAAAACACCCTCCACAAGGCCACAAAATATACAGGTCCCACCATTAGTAAAAACTTTCCTAACTTTGTGACCAATCCATAGTCCATGATGCAGCATCAGCCATTGGAGAAAGGAATGTTTGCTGCAGTCTGGGAAAGCCCACAATGCTTTGAATCTGTAGGTCCATTGGTGAGGAGACCAATTAACCTGCCACCTGGTATTAAGCTTGTTCAGAATTTGAGCAAGAGATCCTTTGTCCTTCTTGAAATGTTTGAAAATGACAACAGCAATATCCAACAAGGCCACCTTTTTCTTATGCCAACTGTCAATCTTTTCCAGCAGAAGGTTTCTGTGATTGTGAACCACCTGTAAGCAAGACATAGACAAGTTAGTGACAAAAATGATATCTTGTGCATTCCTTACCCTTCCACCATACATAAAATTGTTCCAGGTAGTGATTCCAGCTTTGTGGCATTTGTGCTGCTTGATAGCGAGACTGTTTTTGTTACAGAAGGCTAACCAGCCCAAGGAGGGAGATTCCTGCATATAAAAATGAAGAGAACAGGAAAATTCTTTAGGGGGGTTAAAGGATTGCTTAGCTTTGAACCAAGCCTACCACATCCTGCACACCAAGGGGCTACCATTAGGGGTGATAGGATGGGGAGAAATTAAAATGTCCCATAAGTTGATATTCTTCCAAGCTCTGTAATCAGACAGACAGAATCTAGTAGTATTCCTTTTAAGGAGACAAGCCCACACATCATTGCAATTAGTACATCTCAAGATCCATTTAGCAGCCAAATTATCAGCCATTTTCACAGGATTTATAATACCCAATCCACCTTGATATTTAGGAAGACAACAGATTTTCCAGGCCACCTTAGGGACTTTTTTTTTGTCAGACTTGCTTCCTCATAAGAAGTTCTTGGCGAGACAGATAACCTGTTCAAGTTGTTTGTTAGAAGGAGACCAACAAGCCAAGAAATAAACCAACTTAGGAAGGATGTAGTGATTAAGAACAAAAGTTCTATGGGGGAGGGAGCTGTTAGCATCATACCCAATCCCACCTTTGAGCAAAAGTAATGTGAAAACCCATGGGAATCCCCAACAATCTAAAAACTTCCCCATCCTTGATGATGTTGCAGCCAAGTCTAGTAACACAGTCAGGAATAACATCATTACAAGCTTTAAAACCAGTTTTGGTGTGGTTAACTTTGGATCCACTAGCAAGACAAAAGGTCTCTAAACATTCCAAAAATTTATTAACAGAGAGGTCATTAGCATTAAGAACAACATTAGTATCATCAACAAACATTTGTAGCCGAAGAGGGGAAGGGGAGTTATGCACATTAATACCTTTTATTAAGCCACTGTTCATAGCATCTTTCACAAGCCACCCCAAAGCATCACTAGCAATGGCAAATAACAAAGGAGCAAGAGGGCAACCCTGTCTAATGGATCTGCTGAGAGTAAAGGGGTCAAAAATATGAACATTGATGGCAACCCTAGAACAAGCATTGCCAAAAAGAGTACTAATGTTTCTGATAAGTCTTTTGCCAGCTCCCAAATCTTGAAGCAATTGAAGAATAAATTCCCATTCAATTCTGTCATAAGCATTATCAAAGTCAATCTTAAAAAAATAAAAATTTTGGTCCAAATCCTTAGCATTGTCCATTCCTTCCCAAAGAGAAATAATAGCATCAAGGATGTATCTACCTTTGATGAATCCCTTTTGCTCACGGAGGATAAAAACTTTCATCATGGGACTAAGTCTTCTGGCTATGGTAGAAGCTATAATCTTGTAAATGGTGTTGAGACAAGTGATAGGTCTCCAGTTGTTAAGGTCATCTTTGCTACCCCTTTTGTGAACAAGTCTAATAACCCCAGTGTTAATGTGATAAGGGAGAAATCCTTTGCTAGAAGCCTCTTCCCACACCAAGAGAATATAAGGAGTGAGAAATTCACAAAGCATCATGAAGAATTCATTGGGAAAACCATCAATCCCCAGAGACTTACAGGGTTTCAATTTATACATGGTTTCTTTGATCTCACCGGTAGTGAGGGGCAGGTCCAGAATGGGAACCAGGCTTTTAGGAATCATTTTTTTCCTTTTCAAAGCAATAATAGCCCTGGCCCTTTGGATATCCTCCCCCCACTTGGGAGAAGCAGAGAAAACATCCATAAAGAAGCTTTTAGCCTCCTGAAGAGTCTCCTCAATATTTAAAGTGTGACCACCTTCTCTTTTTTTCAACTTAGGTATGAAGTCTCTGACTTTGTTTTTTTCAAGAGAGAAAACATATGTTTGTTGTTCCTGTCCATTCTCTCACTCCAAAATTCTTTTGACTAAACTAGGAGACCTAGTATTGGAAAAATGTTGGAAAAAGATCCTTTTAGTCTCAGACCTAATGCAAGAAAGCTTAAGAAGGTTGGCATCGATATGCGGCCATCCAGACCTAAATGAAGGATTACCCATTCTAAAGGTGACGATTAGGGGTTTATGATCAGAAGTCAAAAGGGAATTATCAGTAAGGGCACTAGCCTCCCAACTTTTTTGGAGAATATTATTATTGACATAGCATCTATCCAGTCTAGCAGCAGTGTAAGCCATACCAGTTTGTTTGTTGGACCAAGTAAAACCTGAATTTTGAGAAGCATCAACAAAATCATGCAGGTTACATAGCTCATTCCAAGCAGCTTTTTCAGAACCATTAATGATGTTACCTTTGCAATCCCACCTGTCTTTGATACAAGTGACCATATTAAAATCCCCAACCATGATAGAAGGCCCATGAACTTGACTGATCTCTTCCCAGCAGGTTTTTCTATTCAGACTCTTATTAGCAGCATAAACAAAAATGATAGAGAGGTTATAGGGGTTACCCAACCTGATAGAACACCATTGGTTGGAGCTACTAGAGGATATACCATCCAGATTAGGGGCCAGGGACTTAGTGAGACCAATCAGTGCACCACCTTTACCATCCTGATGGTTTGTGAAATACCAGTTAAAGTGATTAGAAAGAATATTAAGATTAAACTTAAGAGAGTCGCCACCAATTTTGACCTCCTGAAGACAAACAACATCACGGAGTCTATGTAAAGACTGAATCCATCTGCTTATCATTCTAGGTCTTACAGGATCTGTAAGCCCCTCAACATTTATTGAAAGAATAGAAAGATTAGACATCAGCAAAACAACAAAATTATTTCTTACTATTTTTGGTAGGCTTGATTGCTGAGATAGATGATCTCACTGTATCTTTTCTTTTCGGTTTACTTGTAATGGCCAGTTGACTTGACATATCAACATCCTGCAACATAGGCACAATGTCCTCATTGACAATGTCATTATCCATAGTTTCCAATTTGTCCTGGTCCATAGCATCTAATTCCTGCATGAAAATCTCATAAGATAGTTTAGTATCATCACATAAAGCCGGAGCAAGGACCGGTTCAGAGATGTTCTTCCCTTCAGGTCAGTGTGAGTGGACATATTGACCACTTTGTTCTTTTTTCCTATTAGGGACCATCCGGATTCATACTTACTCTGTTGATCCTTAGAACTCCTTGCAGCATCAATGTTTGTACCTGCAAACAATTCATTAGGGTTGATGTTTTCTTTGGGGCTTGAGGGACCAATGTTGTCAGATTGATTGGGACAATTCTGAAAAGGGTTCTGAACTTCTTCTAGCAGAACACCAAACATGTTATCATTCTTAGAGACTTTCTCCTTACCTTTATTAACCATTCTCTTAGCAAGGGGATGGGGGAGGAACCATTATTAGGAACATAGTTGACAGATTCTTTGCTAGATTCATCACCTACCTTTTGCTTTTGCCCCTGAAGTAAAGGACAGTCTTTGATGATATGACCTTGTTTGTAGCAATTATAACAAGCATTGGGGATATTTCAGTACAAAACTTTTTGGGTGTGAAGTTTTTTACCATTCGAGTCCTTGATAACTATATAAGGTTTGATTTCAGTAGCTATGTCAACTTCTATTAAAACTTGGGGTATATGTGCAAGTATCTATATGTATATGTGTATGCGCATATGTGGATATGTGCAAGTATCTATATGTGTATGTGTGTGTATGCATATGTGTGCATTTTTAAATGTATTTGTATGCATATCATATATGTGTGCATTTCTGTATGTGTATATATGTGTGTATGTATGTGTGTGTATATGTGTATGTGTGTATGCATATGTGTGTATGTATGTGCATGTGTGTTTATGCATGTATCTATGTATGTATTCATATACATGTGTATGCATGTGTGTATGTGTTCATGTGTGTGTATGTATATGTGTATGTGTATGTATGATTGTGAATTAAAAACTATTATAATTGTTGGAAAAGGTTTTATGTCCTTTTTGATAATTCAAGGAATGAGAAGGTATTAATAAGTGAAGATCAATGGCATCTTGGAGAATGTATATCAGCTCATAGAACGTTCGTGTTGTATTAGTTCAATACAGCTTCACATATCCATAGATATTCTTTAGGAAGTTGTATTGTATTGATACAACACGAACCTTCTCTTATTTGAGGTATTGGCAATCAAGAAAATTGCATCGAGAGGGACTTGTTGGGAGAAAAGAACATGCATATTACATTCACACTCACATACATATTCCATACACACATGCATATACATACACACACATATATGCATACACACATGCATATGCATACATACATACACACACATATGCATACACATACTCACATACATATTACATACACACATGCATATGGATACATACATACACACACATTTGCATGTACACACACGTACATACATACATAGATACATATTACATACACACACATATGTGCATGCACACATGCATATGCATACATAAATACACACATATATGCATACACATAGTCACATACATATTACATATACACATGCATGTTACATACACACGCACATACATATTACATACACACATACATATTACATACGCACTCACATACATATTACATAGACACATGCATATACATACACACAGGTAAGTGCATACACACATGTATATGCATACATACATACACACACATATGCATACACATACTCACATACATATTACATACACACATGCATATTACATACACACATGCATATTACTTACACACTCACATAGATATTACATAGACACATGCATATTAGATACACACATGCATATACATACACACACATATCTACATACACACATGCATATGCATACATACATACACACACATATGCATACACACACTCACATACATATTACATACACACATGGATATGCATACATACATACACACACATTTGCATGTACACACACATACATACATACACACATACATATTACATACACACATGTATACTAAATACACACTCACGTACATATTACATATACACATGCATATACATACACACATGCATATGCATACATACATGCACACATATATGCATACACATACTCACATACATACTAGATACACACATGCATATTACATACACACTCACATACATATTACATACACACATCTATATTACATACATACTCACATACATATTACATACACATGCATATTACATACACACTCACATACATATTACATACACACATGCATATACATACACACACATATGTGCATACACACATGCATATGCATACATACAGACACACACATATGCATACACATATTGACATACACACACATATACATGCACATACACAATCATATTAGATTTTCATTTACAATCATAAAACATACACGCACATACACATACGCATACACTAGTGTGAAGTAAAAATCAATATTGATTCAAACAATCACAATACATTTTTATTCACAATCATACACACACATACATATACTATTGTGAAGTAAGAATCAATGTTGTATCCAACAATCACAATAGATTTCATTCACAATTATACACTCAAATACACATACATATACTATTGTGAAGTAAGAACCAATATTGATTCAAACAATCACAATACATGTTTACTAACAATCATACACACACATACATATACTATTGTGAAGTAAGAATCAATGTTGATTCAAACAATCATAATAGTTTTTAATTGCCAAAGAAAAATATTTTTCTTTATGATTTTAGTACTAAAGTACTTAATATTTATAGCAAAAGTTTATACAGTGTTCTTTGTACGACACTATGAGTTCATAAAAACAAGGTAACTAATATGAAAAATGAGTCTAGTTGTATTTATAAAAAAATATTCGATCAAATTTGCTTCGATCAAAAAAATTTTGACCTATAAAACTTTTGATCGCAAATGTTTTCGATCAAAAGCGTGTTTGATCAAACATTGTCAATTTACCATGCAAAAAGTATTCACTCATGTCTGAATTAGCTGATGTGGCACCGAATAATTAGATCGAACTATGGGGGGTTGCTGTAAAATTACGTAATTATTCACAAATAAAAAAATTGTCAAATAACGAATAATGCAACCTACGATGACACCAATGTTACTTAAGCTAACAACAACTCCATCCATTGCTTTCTAGATTTCTTGAACACTTTTTGTCTTGCCAATGGGTCCCATGTCAACCAAAAAAAAACAGCTATTAGAGCCTCAAATAACTCTCTCCCTGATTATATCAAAGCCCTAGACTGTGATATGATTAAGCATGGGGAAATTTTTGGATTGTTGGGCATTCCTCTCGGTTTCCAAGCTTCTCTTAGCCAAAGGAGGGAATAAATGCTCAACGAATTCAGAGGTAAAATTTCTAAGTGGTATGCTTGTTAGAGTTCCTTATCTCGTAGAGTTTTCGTTTTAAATCATTATATTTTGCCAAGTCTGACCTACTTCCTGTCTTGCTGGATGCCTAACAAAAAGGATTTCTCCTAGGTGATAGCATTTGCTAGAAGATTTCTGTGGGGAGGAAGTCCCCAACACAATATGGTTCCCAAAGTTACTTCGGACACTTGTGTTCCCAAAAAAGAGGGTGGCCTTGGTATTATGGATAAAAAAAAAATGGCCTCAAACATGGCAGCCAAATGGATACTCAGGTATCTTGATTCTAATGAAATTTGGGGTTGCCTAATAAAAAGAAACATAGGTCAATTCTCCTTAGAGCACTACAACACCTAGAAGAACCACTACCTTTGGGACATTATTCTCTCCCCCATCCCTTTGCTCCTGATGGTAGCCCTCTTAGTTGTAGGCTGTAGAAAGCCAAGATGGATGTCAAGAAAGGTTGTAGTCCTAATGAAAAGGTTTTCCTTCACACTGACGTTTTCTTGCACGAAAGCATTTGGATTGGATGGCTCTCCCTATGGAACAACATGGAGATTGGCATAAAACAGCACAAGTGCAAGAAGAAGGGCTTTGCCTCCTAGAGGGATTTCACTATGAATGGTGAAGTCATTTCTCATGATGTTATTCTAGAATGTACTGGCCTTTCCCCCCTTGTTTACAGGTCTTGATCAAGCATAAAAGCCTACTGTAGGAGAAGATTCAGCAATGTCACAACAATAGGCAGGTTCATCTTGCCTTGGTGGCTTGGGACATGTTCTAGAACTTCAAGAAGAAGAGAGGATCTGTCCATAAGATCCTCTCCAAACTGAACAGGATATGGCATGGAAATTGGTCTGCTAGATGATGGCACTACAGATTCCTTTGCATATGGGCATTCCCCATTAACATCAAGCCGTCATTTCTATAGTAGCTCATTCTTCACAATGGAATCTCGGGTGGCTCTAGGATTAAGACGGTTGACATTACTGATGGTAAATGCACATTTTGTGGCACTCTAGAGGACTTGCCCCACCTCTTCTACAATTGCAAGCATGCTAAATTGTATTGGAAGGCAGTTCAACCCTTCTGCTACAAGTACAACATCACATTAAGCTATATCGAATTCTATTGGGCTCCTCTAATAGAATGGACCCTCCTCTATGGAGCCTCTGGAGAGCACATATTCTCTTGTACATTTGGAAGAGCAAAAATGAAGTTGACTTCAACAAAAGGAATAAAAGCTTCTACCTATCCTTCAACTCAGGGACTCATAGATATTTATATGAAGTACTTCACTTCAATCAAGGATGCTCCTATTGTTGAATTTCAGTTGTCCAAGTTCCTTCAAGGGTTACCTCCGAGCGAATGGAGAGAATCACTAATCAAGTTATATTCCAACACAAGACTCGATATGATCTTCTCCTATATAAACAAATTCTAATTGTTGTACTACCTACTCCCCTTGGGTTTGTACTTCCTTATGATACACTATTGATTGTTGAGCTGCATTATGTTAAAAAAAAAAAAAGTCGATGTAAATCTAGCCATAGGAAGTAACCTCATTCCATATGTCTGTAGATAAAATGCTGATGAAATTCCTCCAACTCAATTGTCGTTCGGTTTCTGTTTACGAAACGGCTAGACGATCTAAAATCTACATATGGTTGAAATGGCCTAATTTGCATGTCCATTACTCAACCACTCATTCCGCCTCGTTGTTTGGATTCAAAAGTACAATAGAGCAAAAAGATCTTTGAATTTTCTCCCAAGTAGATTATTTGTAGACTCCTGCAGTTCAATTGTCGTTAGGTTTCTGTTTAGGAAAAGGTGTGCACCATCTAAATTCTATTATTGGTCGAAGTGTAAATTGTCTGAATATGTCCTATGGATGAAGTATAATTTTTTTGAATATGGGGGCTAGAAGCCTCGTTTGCATGCCCAAAACTTAACCATCATATCAGCATCGTTGTTTGGATTCAAAAGTGTAATGAAGCAAAAAGATGTTTGAAGTTTCTCCGTAGTATATTATGTACAACCGCAAAAAGATATTAATCACGAATCATTAAATACGTCGCCGATAAATTTGAAATACAACATATGTACATAAGTCTTTTCTCAAAACAATAAACGACACATGGTGTCTTAAGACTGCACGTGACAATATTAAAAAATCCTATAAAGATTTCGGAATATTGGATATAAGAAATTCACAGACTTCGAAAACTTTTAATTTAGAATTAATGAGATGATTTCCTCTTTCTAGAGCCACACGAGCTACTGGAGATGCACAAACACGAGGTTTAGATAAAAATGTTGACCTTCCCAAATAAGTAGTTTTCATATTCCTTCAATATCCTAATTCTTATAGATATTTCATTAAAGATTTTAATAAGCATCCCAATGTTCCTCGTTATTCAAATTTTCTATGGGATAGCAATAATCGGTTAGTCATGGTAACATTTTTCATACTTATTGGAAGTATTACGATACTAGTAAAGAGAAAGATATAAGCTATCATCTTAGCCTTCTAGATAAATTAAGAAATTTCTGGTTCCTTTTGGATTGCTATTGAAGTAAAAACGCCGTTAGATGTCTATGATATAAAAAATAAAAATTAGAACTGTGTTTTTCGTACATTGTCCCAATTAAAAAAAAAAAAACAGTTCTAGGACTTGAGAGTGTATACTCCATTTTTTGCTTTATTTAAGGTGTGTACAAAGTTAGAAATCAACCTTTTAAGTTTTTTAAGTTATAAATCATTTAAGGAATACTTCAACACAATAGATCATTTGGAAACATATGGTCTTTCAAGATCTAACTCAATCTAAAGATTTAACCTTTATCAATGTAGATTTAGAAATATGGAAATGAGATATAAAACATAGGGATAGAAGGTTTAGTAGCTTAGGAACTCGATGAATTAGAATAATATATCGAAGTTTGAATGTAAATTATCACCGAGTACATACGTTGTACTTCATAGACTGGTTGAGGGATATGGAGGATCATACATTTGACTCCATGATCATCACGAGAATATAGCCAACAATATTTCAGCCATGGCTATAAAATCTCTTGTACATGAGGGCACCCACTGTCATGGTGTCTATTGTTTAAATAACCATTTAATATGGGATCATTTAAATAACCATTTGGTGTCTATTGTATATAATATCAAGCTCACAATAGTGCACGGATGGTGGAGCTCATCTAGCATTTGGTCCGTATACTTTGGAAACATGTGGACAAAAATATTTGAATTATATTGTGTCCTTTGGTATCACAACATCTTTATCACAGAATTATTCAAATATAGAGAAGAGTATTAGAGGCATTACACAATCAAACGTATCTCATTTGACTTTCAAACAAGGTTATGATGACGCTAACTAGTTAGTATGTCGCAAAAATAGGCAAGCCCATGTCTCAAAATGCATTGATTTGATAGATTAACAATGATTGGAATATTACTCAAAAACTATATAAGCTTATAAAATTAGAATCAAGATACTCCAATCACACAAGAATATCTTTCTAATAAGTGTACTTAATATTCCAGAATATAAAAGAAGTTACGAAATGTTGGGGGGTTTCTTGGACAAGAAGGAGTTTTGAGAGTTTGTAGGAGAAAAGGAAAAGACCAGAAGAGGAAATACACCTTGGGAGCTTTTGCCGATTGATTACAGTAAGACAATTACAATGTTTGAAGCACAATACAAGCCAATACTTCTGTGCACAATCACACAGAGTGCTCAATTACAAAATACCAAGTATCCCAAAGTCTTCTTGCCGCCGGCCTCCTCTGCACCAGACCTCCACCTGCTTCAAGCTTATCCTTGTGCACACCTTGCACCAAGCTTCCACTAAGGGGGAGGAATGAATACCTTCTGACGGCACGCGCACACTGCAAAGAGACCTTGAGATCCTTGGGGGACTAGCTTAGCATTCTCTGCACAATCCCTTAGTCACTCTCTATGCACTCCTTCAACTCCACTTCTCTGCGTCACACACTGGTGACTCTTGCACTTCCCTCTCTTTCTTCACTTAGACTATGCTTCTCTTGCTTACTCTAGCATTGGTCCAAGAATAGTCCTTGCCTTGATTTGAGTGTGTCGAGCACGTACGCTCCTAACTGCAGTAGTATCTTGGTGCTCACTTTGATGTCCCAAGATTGTCTTCACAAGTGGCAGCCAATGACTCACTGTTTTGTCAAATAGTGA
Source organism: Ceratopteris richardii (assembly GCA_020310875.1). Lineage (NCBI taxonomy): Eukaryota > Viridiplantae > Streptophyta > Polypodiopsida > Polypodiales > Pteridaceae > Ceratopteris > Ceratopteris richardii. The sequence goes on along the minus strand of CM035416.1, from coordinate 122,143,500 downwards.
CTTTAGACTAAAACCCAAAATTTTAATTGGGGGTCCATACTTTCACCTGTGCGTACGCTGCCGCTTCACATACCTTCACATTTCCTTTTCAGTCTTCACTTTTGCACATAAGAAAGGGTTCACCTGGACCTTCCAAAATACTTTAAAAAACACTCTGAACCTTAGGGAAATTAGAGACAATACCTCTGCAACCTGCAACCCACTTTCTCCAATTTCACCTTTGTGGACAATTAATTGTGCACTACCTGTGCACTTTGACACCTACACTTTAGCACTTTGACTTTGCAGCTATTGACTTTGACCTTTTGACTTTGACTGCAGTTGACTTTGACCAACATGACTTTTATGGGCTCAACAGTTGCCCACCACCTAATATGCTCTCCGTCCCGGAGAGCTATAGCCAAAACTCTGAGCATATAGGACACCATGATAATGTAGCTGCAAAACTTGAAGAGGACATGTGAGCAACATCCAATTCCACCGAAAGAAGGATAGAACAAAGCAAAGGGTTGCCATGGAAAAGGAAAGGGTTGCAATGGGAGGGTAAAAAGGGGGTGGAGGGGAGGGTTGAGGGGCGGTGATTGAAGGGATAGGGAGGGTTAAGGATGTGGCTGGGCAGATTGGTAAAGGCAGGGCATGGGGTAGGATGATGGGGTCTGGAGAGGGTTAAAATGGTCAAACAGTAGAGCTACAGAGGGTGCATGTGGGAGATTATGAAACATAAGGTAAGACAAGGTGAGAATAGACCATGTGGACAATGTCGGGAAATAAAAACATGTGATTAATGTGCTCAAAACATGTGAGTTTTGACCAAAAGTCAGAGAAAAAGTTGGAATTTGAAAAAATAAAGCCAAAAACTGGTCCAGAGGTGCCAAAAAACATGAAAATGACTCCATTTTTGTAAAAAATGACCAACCGAGGCACGATCCAGAGCCAAAAGCTTTGAGCTAAAAAAAATAAAAAAAAATAAAAATAATAAAAATTAAATTATATATATATACTAAAATAAAAAAAATGGTCGTCCCTTTTTTTTTGAACGCTCATACAGAAAAAGAAAAAAAAATACAAAAAAGAAAAATAAAGAAAATAAAAAAGAAAATAAATAAATATTTAAAAAAATAAAATAAAATAAACAAATAATAACATAAACAAAAAAATAAAAATTAAATTGGGGGGGGGGGGTGCTGTTAGACGTGGGGGGGGGGGGGGGGGGGGAGGGGGGGGGGGGGGGGAGGGGGGGGGGGCTGTCAGAACCGCGGGGGGAGGGGGTGCTGTCATAACCAGGGGGGGGGGGGGGGCTATCAGAACTAGGGGGGAAGGGGGGGGGGAGGGGAGGGGGGGAGGGGGAGGGAGGGGGGGGGGAGGGGGGGAGAGTTTTTTTTTTTTCTCTTCTTCAACCCGAAAATCCTGGGGGGGGGGGGGCCTTTTTTTTATTTTTTTTGGGGAAAATAACCCAAAAAATAGAGAAAAATGAAGGAAAAATAAAAAAAATGCCAAAAAATTGCCAAACAATTCTGAAAAATTATCATGAAATTTTCTACAGGGGTAGGCCCAATTTCCTTCATCAAACCACAAAGAGCCTCCTTTTATTCCTCCTATTTGGCAAGAAAATGATATCGGAAAAGGATAAAAAATGCTAGAAAAATGCTAAAAATGCTAGAAAAATGCTAAAAATGCTAGAAAAATCTCCAAAAATACCCAAAAATTTTACTTTTGCAGAGGTTATGAAATGCCTTCTAGGCTTGCTAAAAACACAAGGAACAAGAATGAAATTGATAAAGAAAACTACTAAAACTGAGCAAAATGAGATGAGAAAGTTCTGTACAACTTGGAAAGATTTTGAAGTTCCAGGTGATCCATACTTCTTCAAGTGTGTTGATGATAGGCCTTGAGCCTTGATATGTTGACCAGTGTCTCTAACTCCACAGCACCCCAATTTAGCATTCTTTTGACTCGATAAGGTCCTTCCCAATGTGGAAGCCATTTTCCTCTCAGTTGTGTATGAAGATGAGGTCTATGGAGAAGAACTAACATGCCTGGTTCTATGTTGTTTTTCCACAGATGTCAATCATGTGCCTCCTTCTTCTTCATCTGAGTCTCTATCAATTGTTTTGTTGCTAGTAGACGAATCTTCTCCACTTTATGTAGTGCTCCGAGCCTCTGAGAGACATCACAACCTTTCTTGCCCTACACGAATGCTATCTTAGGTGATCCATGTAAAAATTCAAAGGGCTCAATGGGCAATATGCCATAAACCAGTGGGAATGGAGAATATCCCGTGGCCTCTTTGTAAGCTAACCTGTATGCCCATAGGGTACCTTGATAAGCAATGCCCTAGGAAGTGGGTTGTAACATACACTCCTTCCTTAACATTGAGATTAAAACCTTATTTGTCGATTCAGCCTGTCCATTAGCTCTTGGATAGTAAGCACAAGAGGTCCTATGTAGAATTCTATACCTGTTGAAAATTTCCTGCAGGACCTTATTGACAAAATGGGTACCCTGATCTGTACAAATTTCAAGTGGACATCCAAACCTGCAAATGATGCTACTGTAAATGAAATCAGCAAAAGTTTGGGCAGTGCAGTCGGGGGAGGCAATAGCTTCAGCCCACTTTGTCGCATAATTCGTAGCTATCAAGAGATATTTCTCTCTTTTTGGAATCACGGGAGGGTAGATGGGCCCTACAAAATCTAGCCCCCACTTCTCAAAAGGTTGCCAAGAAGTGGAAACAATCAAGGGGCTATGCCTCTACTTTGCTGGCTTAGGTCCACACCTATGGCAAACGTCACATGCCTTTCCCCATTCATCTCCATCCTTGAATAGTATAGGCCACCATAGACCAGCATCCAGTATCCTCTGACTCATAATATGCCCTGGAAGGTGCCCACCACCTGTTCCTTCATGTGCAGAGTGAAGGACTTCCCTCACTTCTTCTTCTTCCAAACAGTTCCTAAACCTGTCATCGTTGCCCTGTCTATATAATTTATCTTCAATGAAGGTGTATGGTCTACTCTTGATTACCAATCTCTTCGTTTGTACATCACTAGCCTTTTCTCGATACAAACCAATTTTAATGAAATTCTTGATATCATAATACCAACCTTGAGCTTGTACAGCAAATAGATGAGCATCTGGAAAATCATCATTGATTCCACTAGCTTGATCCATCATATTGATTCGTGATAGGTGATCCGCCATAACATTTTCTTTACCTAGTCTGTGGACTATAGAAAAATCAAACTCTTGGAACAACAACAACCACCTCCATATTGTACTAGTGGCTTGTGGCTTGTTGAGCAAGTATTTTAGTGGTTGGCTATCTGTTATAATAATAAATTTTACTCCCAGTAAGTAATGATGGAATTTTTGGATAGCAAAAACCATTGCTAGGGCTTCCCTTTCTGTAGTACTGTAATTCCTTTCAGCCTTGGTCAAGATTCTACTGGCATATTGAATTGGTCTGTCCACTTTAAATTCTTCACTGGGTTAGGTCAAAACTACCCCCACTGCATAGGCACTGGCATCTACATGTATATGAAAGATTTTTGACCACTCAGGTGTGATCATTATAGGAGCAGACACTAACCTTGACCGTAATGTTTGATATGCTTTTTCCTCCTCTTCTTCCCATTTAAAAGGTACTTCCTTACGTGTAAGTCTAGCCAGTGGTCTGGCTATCTCTGCATAAATTTTTATAGCCCTTCTATGGTATCCAGTATGTCCCAAGAAACTCTGAATCTCTTTAGGAGATTTAGGTTTAGGCAACTTTAATATAGAAATGATTTTGTCAGGATCTGGGGCCATACCTTTAGCCGACACCACATGTCCTAAGAGAGTTCCTTCTGTCACAAGGAAATGACATTTGTTTGGATTGAGCTTTAGCTTAGTCTCCCTGCATCTCTTGAAAACATTCTGCAACTGCCTCAAGTGATGGTCCAAACAATCTGGAGGAGTTTCTTTGTGAGAGCCTGAGAATGAAGAGAAGTCATCCATGAAGATTCTAAGTGATTCCAGCAATAGGGTCCCAAAAATGAGATTGACCGTTCTGTTAAAGGTGGCTGGAGCATTTCTGAGCCCAAATGGCATTTTTACATACACATATGTTCCCCAAGGTGTGATAAAAGCTGTCTTTTCACGATCCTCTGGGTGTATTGATATCTGATTATAGCCACTAAATCCATCCATAAAGCTATATAATGCATGCCCAGCCACTTCTTCAATGACCTGCTCTGCAAAAGGCATTGGGAAACCATCTAGAATGGTCTCCTTGTTGAGTGCTCTAAAGTCAACACAAATTCTGTTTTTATTAGTAGTCTTCTTTGGTACTATAACCATAGGTGAGAGCCACTCTGAGTGTTCCACAGGAATGATGATTCCTGCATCCTCCATCTTCTGTATTTCCACATAGAGAGCTTCAGCATATTTTGGATTAAGTCTATAACTCTTCCCTCTTATGGGTTTGGCTCCATCAACAAGAGGGATTCTGTGCTCTCCATAAGTTGCAGGCACTCCTTCTAAGTCTTTATAATGCTAGGCAAAAACATCTGTATAATGGGTCAAGAAGATTTTACCTTTTCAAGGAGCCCTGGGTAGCTCCACAACCAAGTGGCCACCAAAAATGGCCGATTATTGTCTTGAGTGTCTAATTGTATTTCTTTGACAGGATTTCTCTCTACCATATTATCTTCGTGCACATTTTCTTCTTTGTCTTCTTCTACTAGCTTTTCGTGCATTGCTTCATAAGCAGGTGTATTTTGGATTTCAATGTGTTCCTCCTTGTCCTGCATCCATCCTACAGGGATTTCTTGAATCGGGAAAGAACACTCTTCACTAGAATCTTTTACCTTGCCTTTAGCTTTAGTAACCTCCTTATCTGTAGTTGTCATATCCTCCTCCAAGTTGTATTTGAGGGGTGTCTTACTGCCCCTTCTGTGGTCTATGATGGGCTCTCCCAATCCATCAACCTTGACTTTCTCCTTATCTTCATCATAACCTTCAGTCGTGCAAGAATTATTAAGCAAAAATTCCAAAACAAGAGGAAGAGTTGCCTGCTTGGAGCCAATTTAGAATATCCTCTTCTTCCTCGAAATCTATTTGGGGTTGATCCTCCGATTCTGGTTCCATGCATATGCCAACTGTTTGCATCATGCTAGTGTTTCCTTCATTATCTGGGCCCTCTTCTAAATGAATCTGTGTCAGCTCTTGCCCTTTCTTTTGTACCCACAGTGTCCTTGCCCAATCATGAATTACACTTGCATGCCTCAGCCATGGTCGTCCAATTAAGAGGGGAAATCCTCCTTCAACCTGGGGCAATCTTAAAACCACAAAATCCAGAATGAATAGATTACCTTGTACTTCAAATGGAACTTTTGGGATCACTCCCAAGGGCCTTACTTTGCTCTGATCTGCCAAAGTAACAGTGAAATTTGCAGGCCTTGAAGGGTGGAGTCCAATCTTTTCTAATTGTATGTTTAGGCATCAAGTTAATGCCAGAACCACCATCCACAATAACTCCTTGAAATTCATGACCTTTGATAGATACTGTCAGTCGAGGACTTTTATAATCTGTAAGGAGTGCTTCTCCTACAATTTTTCCTTTATGTAAAACAGCAGTCTTTGCCACCAAACTTGTAGTAGAAGCTTCATTAATTATCTCCAATAACTCTGACCGGAATTTCCCATCCATCTTTATTAAATCAAAAATACTAACCTCCTTTTTCATGGTCTTGAGTAGTTTTGAAGCCTCTGATTCCTTGAGAGCATGGGCTCCAGTTGACTTATCAAACTCCTCATGAGCCCTGTTGAAGGCATGCCCAATGGCATCACTGGTGCATATGAGATCTCCTTTTTGCCTTGTATCTGCACCTGTGGTGGGTTTATCTTCAGATGGTTCTCTATTTTGATTCCATTCCTTAATCTTTGATCCTTGTCCTATGTCTGCTTGAACCTTCCCATTGCTTCTTGTCTGCACAGTCAAAGATTATATTTCTTCTAATTGCACCACCCTGGTAGATGGTGATGGCTCATTGACTAGATCACACACTTCTTCTTTGTGCACAGAAATCATTTGAATATGGGGCCCGGATGAAGAGGCTTGATTCTTAGGACAACAATTTGTATAATGGTATCTTCCCTCAGGGCAGTTCCTGCAAGGAGGAGCATTTTCTGGTAGGGTGCACCTACTTTGATAGTGCCCGCATTCTCCACATCTGAAACAGATGATTGGCCTCCTAGGCCCATTTCCAAAGTTATTCCTTTGTCTAAGAATATAGTTGTTACCTTGATTTGGTGCAGCAGCCATCACATTTGCTGGTGTTGGGGGTCCTCCTTGTGTCTAGTATGTCGTTGCAGGCATTCCCCTTGATTGGCATTCATGGGCCTCATGGCCAACTTTCCTGCATAATTGACAAGTCACACTTAACAGAGGACATTCACTTACTATGTGACCTTGCTTGCTGCACATGGAACACCAAAGTCCACTCTTGATGCCACTCCCTTTGAGTTCCTGCAGCTCCTGTCGCAGTTGAGCCAATTCCTCTGCTTGGGCCTCCTCCTCCTTTTGGAGCTTTAGTGCTTAAATCTCCCTCCTCAAGTGAGTAACAACGTTCTCCTCCTCTTTGTAGGGCTTATTTCTTTTTAAGCCCTCCAGCTCCTTCCTTAGCTGGATCACTGGATCCTCCATTTCTGTACTGTATGTTGGTTGGGAAGAAGTTGCTCCATACTGGTGCCTTATCTGCTCCAAGCGTGTGGCTGTGTTGATGAACTCCTCTATGGAGGCTGTAGGTAACACTAATTCCTTTATTTTGCATTGGGTGGCCACTGGTAGGGGATTAGCTAACCATTTCTTAACAAAAAATCGTGTGGTGGATCTGGCAATTTAGCCATTAGTGCTTTGGCCCTAGTCACAAACTCTGGGAACTTTTCTCTTCGACCCAATCTCAAATTTTCTAGTTCTTCTATGATAATCTCCACAGTGTTGCCATGCTGGAATTGATTTTTAAAGGCATCTTTCATCACATCCCAAGTGGTAAAATGGTTTTGAGCAAACTGACTGAACCACTTATCTGCTAATCCCTCTCATGTGGTAGGGAAGAGAATAAAAAAGGCATCCTCCCCACCCATTAAGCCTCTAGTCTTACATAGTGCCAAAAACCTTTTAATGTGTTCATCAGGATCCTCCTGAGCTAGGCCTTTGAAAGAAGGAAACTTTTTATTTAATCTAGAGAGTAAAGTTTCCAAGTCTACCTGACCCGCCATGCTCTTTATTAATGAGGTTGAAGATAGTGGACTGGAGGACCTTCTAACAACCTTCCTTCTTGTCTGCTTGCAGGTGACCCTCAATGTTTGGAACCGGGTTGCGGTCATGAGCAGCTCATAGCCCACTTAATATGAGACACTTGATAAGAATATTTACCTTTTGTTTGATGAAGTAGCACTGTAGACACGTGACCTCTGCTATAATTTGCACTTGGTTTCTCCTAAGCTCAAATCTCCTTGGAAGTCCCACCGTGCGTGCCAAATTTTGTTGGGGGGTTTCATGGACAAGAAGGAGTTTGAGGGTTTGTAGGAGAAAAGGAAAAGACCAGAAGAGGAAATACACCTCGGGAGCTTCTGCCGATTGATTATAGTAAGACAATTACAATGTTTGAAGCACAATACAAGCCAATACTTTTGTGCACAATCACACAGAGTGCTCAATTACAAAATACCAAATATCCCAAAGTCTTCTTGCCGCCGGCCTCCTCTGCACCAGACCTCCACTTGCTTCAAGCTTATCCTTGTGCACACCTTGCACCAAGCTTCCACTAAGGGGGAGGAATGAATACCTTCTGACGGCACGTGCACACTGCAAAGAGACCTTGAGATCCTTGGGGGACTAGCTTAGCACTCTCTGCACAATCCCTTAGTCACTCTCTATGCACTCCTTCAACTCCACTTCTCTGCGTCGCACACTGGTGACTCTTGCACTTCCCTCTCTTGCTTCACTTAGACTATGCTTCTCTTGCTTACTCTAGCGTTGGTCCAAGAATAGTCCTTGCCTTGATTTGAGTGTGTCGAGCACGTATGCTCCTAACTGCAATAGTATCTTGGTGCTCACTTTGATGTCCCAAGATTGTCTTCACAAGTGGCAGCCAACGACTCACTATTTTGTCTTATATATAAATGCACACACACTACTTATTTATTTATTTTTGCAGCAACCATTAATGTACTGCTTTTTCATTTATTTCTTTTTCTTCATAACATTTTTGTAAAGGGAAAAGGCCTAAACCCTAGTCAAAGCTTAGGATCTAGATACATGCACTAGAAGGAATCACGATTTGACTTCCCAAGTGTTGTCAGAACTTCCCAAGTGTTTTCAGAGCTTCAAGTGAGGGTGTCCTACCTAGGTCCTCATAACGACTTTCCGGTATGTGATCCTTCTCTCTCAAAAAATGCATACATCCCTACTAGCATCTTTAACCACTTCTTATTGTATTTTGATACCTTCCTCTATTTTCTTAGGTCATCATGAAATGCATGCATGATATGCATGAAAATCAAATATATATAGAATAAAACAAAAAACGAATAAATCGAAAAAAGTACATTCACTTGATATAAGTATCTTCATCAACATCTTCTAGTAGTTCTTAATCAATTTCATAGAGTGCATCATTTCTCTTCTTGAGCAATTTTACTCTCTTTTCTACAATCAAAGATCTTAAAGGAGTACCATCAAATTCTCAAAAGTCATATGTTCCATTATCAAAAACAAACATCACTATAGATGGCCCAAACCATCTCTCTTTTAATTTCTTCCTAGCATCATATTGAGTATCAAACATACTATCATCCTCCACCAATAGCCAATCATCTATCATGATCTTACATGGTCTAAGTCCATGAGTTTCGTCAAATTATATTTTATTTTTAACCTTGATTCCTTTAATTTTTGAATTTCTTCTTTTAATTTCTCATTTCCTTGCTCGAATTGTTTGATTCTTAGTGTTAAAATCTCTTCTCTAATCATTCCATCATTCCATAGGAGCATCATCCAATTCAATATATGAGTGTAGATAGGGAAATCTCACTTTTGACAGTACATCAATTAAGGAGGCACAAAACCTATGGACCAAGTGTATGTCATCCTATCTACCCATAATGCGAATGAAGGATATCTAGGCCATTGCTTTATATCATGAGTGCAGGCCTTAGAGATCACCTTCATGATACACGGGTGACCTCTCTTAATCTTTCCATTTTCCTCGAGGTTATAGGAAGTAGTGAGAGACAAACAAATTCCATGGTAATCAAAGAACTCTTCTGCCTCTCTCATGTCTAACTCTCCCCTATCTGCAATCACTTTCTCAACATATCCAAATCTTGAGATCACTTTTTCTAAAAGGAATATCCATACACTATAAGTCGTCTTCGTGCAAGGAGCTCAACCTTCCACATGGTTGGTCAAGTCCTCTTTGTCATGTACAATAAATCTCATTTTATTTATCCCTTTGGGTATGGTTACAAGGTCCACCACCCCTTTGTAATGGATACAAGGAGGGTAAGTTGGATGGAATAGGTCTCTATGCCTAAATAATGAATGATTTTAACATATGGAACAAGTACTCACAATGTCACACACACTCACATATGTCCTTGGCTACCAATAGGTTTCCCTAAGCTTTTCATACGTCTCATAAAATCCTTTGTGACCTTCCCATAAGCTCTCATGCATTTCTCTTATGACCTTGCTCTAAAGACTGCTAGTACTCAATACCATTTGTGGATGCTTCACCTTGCCTTTTGCATGTCACCACTTAATTGGATCCTTCAAGAAAACGTTTTAAGACATTTTCCTGATGGATCTCTTCTTATTTGTGGACCAGCCTAAGGAAGCTTTGAATGTACTTAGATAATTTCCTATATATTTTGCACTCACCATGATACTCATCCTCGTGGGATCGATCATAAACATTAGTGGATCATATCTCATCATGTATGCTTTTCTTTCTACCTAATCATCATGATCAAAGTCATCATAAAATTTTGCCATTGAAAGCATATCAGCCACCATGTTAAACTTTTCTAGCCATCTGAACAAAATCCAAAATAAACTTCACATATGAGATCTACCTAAGCATCACAATATATAATGATGATGAAAAGCCATACCAAGTATAAAATTGTTACACTACAAAGGTGCAAATAAGATTGTTCATGCATCTATATATTGTGTTTCCTTTGGGACCACAACATCTTTATCACATCATTATTCAAATACACAATCAAACATATCTCATTTGACTTTCAAACAAGCTGATGATGATGCTAACTAGTTACTATGTCGCAAAAATAGGCAAGCCCATGTCTCAAAACGCATTCATTTGATAGATTAATAACGATTGGAATATTACTCAAAAACTATATAAGAATATAAAATTAGAATCAAAGTACTAAAATCACACAAGAATATCTTTCTAATAAGTGTAATTAATATTCAAGAATATATAATAGAAGTTATGAAATAGAACACTAATGCTAGGATCATCTATAGCAAAATAGAGGTGAGCAGACAATTATTCTCTATTTACAATGCATAACGTTTATAAAATGCATGTGATGTGCAAATACACTTTATCAAGTTTTCTTTTCCATCTGTTTCTCTGTCAAGAAATAGTCAGGGATTACTATGTGTTCTCTTATCAACAGATCATAGTGTTATTAACTAACTAACTAGCTAACTAACTAACTAACTAACTAACTAACTAACTAACTAACTAACTAACTAACTAACTATATATGGCAGCTACATAATTTCACACGGTTTTACGTTGTACATTTGTAGTGCGATTTAGGAAATGAACGAGTAACTATGGTCTGATTCATTCATTTGCATGCCATCACTTTTGTATCTCCTAGGAACACGTAACTCTAGGTATGGCCATCATGATCGATAACAACATAATAACAAATCAATTTAGCTTACCTAGGTTTTCTTGTTACATGGTATTCCAACTTATAATATATATATATACAAAGGGTCAGAAATCATGGTTTTCTAAGGGTTCAAGTTAGATTTTCAAGGGTTAGAGCTAGGGTGTGAGGGGTTTGCAATAGGATAATGAGCTTTATATGAATAGAAATACAAGTCTACTGTAAAAATAGAATATTCTAATCACTCAATCAATCAAATCAATCAAATACTTGAATAAACATGACTCTTTTCATCTTTCTACAATCAAACATCAATTCTATGTAAGAAAAGCAAAGATAATTTAAAAAAAAAAATCTTGATACATAATCGTTAAGGGAGTTCATGTTCTTCCTAGCATCATACTGAGTATCAAAAGTGCTATCCTCCACCAATAGCCAGTCATCTATCTTGATGTTACATGGTCTAAGTCCATGAGTTCTGTCAAACTATATTTTATTTTTCAACCTTGATTCCTTTATTTATTTAAATTGCTTCTTTTACTTTCTCATTTCCTTGCTCGAATTCTTTAATTCTCAGTGCTAAAATCTCTTCTCTAATCATTCCACCATTCCATGGGAGCATCATCCAATTCAATATATGAGTGTAGATAGGGAAATCTCACTTTTGACAGTACATCAATTCAAGAGGCACAAAACCTATGGACCGAGTGTATGTCATCCTATCTACCCATAATGCGAATGGAGGATATCTAAGCCATTGCTTTATATCACGAGCGCAGACCTTAGAGATCACCTTGATGATACAAGGGTGACCTCTCGCAATCTTTTTATTTTGCTCGAGGTTATAGGTAGTAGTGAGAGACAAACAAATTCCATGGTAATCAAAGAACTCTTGTGCCTCTCTCGCGTCTAACTCTCCCCTATCCGCAATCACTTTCTCAACATATCCAAATCTTGAGATCACTTCTTCTAAAAGGAATATCCATACACTATAATTCGTCTTTGTGTGAGGAGCTCGACCTTCCACATGGTTGGTCAAGTGCGCTTTGTCAAGTACAATATATCTCATTTTATTTATTCCTTTGGGTATGGTTACAAGGTCCACCACCCATTTGTAATTATTACAAGGAGGGTAAGTCAGATGTAATGGGTCTCTATGCCTAAATAATGAATGAATACTCACAAAGTCACACACACTCACATATGTCCTTGGCCACCAATAGGTCTCCCTAATCTTTTCATTCGTCACATAAACTCCTTTGTGACTTTCCCATAAGCTCTCATGTATCTCTCCTTATGGCTTTGCTCTAAAGACTCCTACCACTCAATACCATTTGTGGATGCTTCACCTTGCCTTTAGCATGTCACCGTTAAATTCTATCTTTCAAGAAAAAGTTTTAAGATATTTTCCTGATGGAGCTAAACTTATTTGTGGACCAACCTAAGGAAGTTTTGAATGTACTTAGATAATTTCCTATATTTTTCCACTCACCATCATACTCATCCTCGTGGGATCGATCATAAACATACACTAGTGGATCATATCGCATCATGTATGCTTCCCTTTCTACTTGATCATCATGATCAAAGTCATCATCAAATTTTGCTCTTGAAAGCATATCAACCACGATGTTCAACTTTCCATCCATGTGAACAAAATCCAAAATAAATTCACATATGAGATCTACCTAAGCATCACAATATCCTGAGACGACTAGTTTGCTATCATACCAATCAATTGAAGAAACTCTATCTCAAATGCAACATTTGCTCCAATGAAATACTCTTTGTCACTTTCTAAAGCAGTCACCAATCCCCATAACTTTCTCTCTGTCTATGGGTATTTTCTTTGTGTTTCATGTAAAATCTTCTCACTAAAGTGAATTAAATATCTCTTCCCTTCATCATCATCTTGTCCTTTGACCCAACCTACATCAATTGCACTAGTTCCAACAGTCAAAATGATAGCCTTATGACCCCGATAATCAACATGCTTCAGAATCGAGGCTTCAATTAGTAGTTTCTTTAGTTTACACATCACCCTAGACTATTTTTATGTCCAAACAAACCTCTTTCTCTTTCTTAGCACCTCATATAAAGGGTGTGCAACATGAGCAAAATGAGGAATCCATGTCACATAGAAAATGAGGCCCCCAAGAATCTCCTCACCTTACTGACATTATGACATACCTCAACATTTGCTTATGGCCTAAAACTTCTGCAGGTATGGTTTGCAGCCATAATGTCAACATAGATGTCCTACAATGAGGACCTTGTCGATTCCAAAAACATATTTATCTAGACAAAATGTTAGCCCTACCTATTTTAAGCTCTCAAAAATCTTCTTATACTAAGAGATATGGTCGCTAATAAACTTCCTACAATCAGAAGTATCTAAACTCTCATGTTTCTCTCTTTCCTCTTTCCCTTTTATTAGAGTATTGTGAATAAAAGGCATAGTCACTAAAGATATGAAGTCTTGTTTGACCAGGCTCATAGTGCTCACCATGTGAGCTATAAATTGCATCGCTCCATGTGGAAAAGTACACATCCATACAAGGCTCAAAGGATTCTTCATCATGTCTCTACTTTCAATAGAAAAATAAAACTAATCAAAGTGAAAGTACAGATCACCCATGGGAGGAGATGGATTGCTCAACAAATGGATCTACAAACTCATCTACTATAGGTCATGTTCCTATATTTTTTATTGTCAATTTATTTACAAGTTGAAAATCATGGATTAAATGAAGTTTCCCATTCTCTTTTGGCACCGTGAACCACTACTCAAATATGGAGACAAAGATGGTTCCAATATTTGCATGTATATTTTTTTCCTTATGAGCCTCATCAACTTAGGTAAGTGAGCCTTTGGGACTAGTATAGGTGGAATATTCCATGGTATATGTGGCACTCTAAAGATAATCATAGGCAAAACTTATTTCTGATCTACACAATCTATCTCGTGTGGAAAACGTGCAAACACTTTCTTGTATCTCTTTAGTTCTTCTATGAACTTTTCTTTCTCTTTTTTTTCTAAGAAATGATAGTTCTTTAATAGTCTCTAGAGTAAAGTGATACCCTATAAGCTCTCATCTTCTCAGCACAGGTTCATCAGAAACTCTTAAATACTTTTCATGACTATCATTTGGAAATGTTTGGGCTATGGGTTTTAGTTTCTTTTCAATAGTCTTGTACTTTGTCTTCACCTTCACTTCATGTTCACTCAAAAACTCAATGATCATTTCATATTCTTGGATAGACTTGAGCATGATAATTTTTTAAGTTTCCATTTCTTTGAAGTGCATGATCAAGTTCTTCTAGAACTTTTGAACTAATTTCCAACTTGATTACATTTTCAATCTTCTCATCTCATAACATGAATCCTAAATTTTTATAGTGTTTTTCATATACTTTTCTAAAGTTATTTGAAACCTTTTCTTTTTGTAAACAAAGCAACTTGAGTGTAGTTGAATATACACAAAAACTTTGAAAACTATTTACAAAGTCCTACGAGATATCACACCAACTCCCACCATTGTCTTGCTCAATAGTGGATCTTAGCATAAATTTTAGTCAAAACAAGCCCCTGTACTCTCCTACAAGTGTAAAATCATCATGGTCATGAGAGTTAATACAATCATCTTGAATGATTAGGGATACAATCATGACTTCTAAGGAGTGTAGAAAAGATCTTGATCAGATTCTCTCATAGGCAGATCAGTCATCCATTGTCTTTGTTTCCGTCCGCACTTCGACTATGAAAGGTTGCCCAAGAAAACCCTTGTACGAATAGTGATCCTTCACAAGGAAGTGGAATTCCTCAGAGACGCCAACTTCTCAAACCAGGATATGCAATTAAGCCTGAGTTTTGATCGTACAATGCATAAACTCTGTAGAGGAGGTACTAGGGTATCTACTTTTAATAGGAGCATGCACCAAGCACTATAGTACTTCTCCTGCTCAAGCGACGTTCTCCTTAGGGAAATATACCCTTTAACACTTGTGTGAGGATGCAGATATCAATAATTGCACAGAGCTGTGAATACTTAGGGATAATATTAAGGACAAATGACAATAATGGAAGACCAACCACTCCTTAGTTCGAATCAGATGATTACAACATAGGCAAAAGAGATGCTCAAAAGTTTATGCTCAGGTCTATCATGCCACTCCAGAACTAAACAACATCAATACAAGGGGCTCATCCAATCCGTACAATGAAGACTTGCTCTAAGGGAAAGAGCATGAAAATACCACTGACTCACACTGAACGACAAAGCCAAGCCACTCTCTTCACACCATACAATGGAGACTAGCACTGATCAATACAAAGTATGAAGACTTGCTCTAAGGGAAAGAGCATGAAAATACCACTGACTCACACTGAACGACAAAGCCAAGCCACTCTCTTCACACCATAGTGCTATTAGCCCTCCACTAGGAAACCCACGCTTTGTATCCGCACCACACATTGACTTCCTACAGTAGGCTTGTAACCACAGAGTGCAAAGAGAGGACCCCTGTACGTATGTAAGAATATCTATGTATGTCCCAAATGAATACAATTCCATTGCTTTTATAGGCTCTAGTAGGCCAAGAGGGCCTTGCCAATTCCTCACTTCCACTGAATGTGCGTTGATTGATTGCCCCAAAATTGGAGGGGTAGATCAAATATGCCACTAGATTTGAATTGGATCCTCAAAAATAAGCAGTCGTCATGAATGGTTGGCGGCAACATTCATTTCTCAACTTTCACTTTTACCACTTCCACTTTTACTATTCACTTTTGCATGCAACGTGAGATCCTCATTTTGTGCCGCCTGTAATATTGGATTGACGGGTGGGGATAACGGGTGGAGATAGGAACAATAATAGTAAAAGGTCCATTCTTTGTTCCATTTACTTCTCTATATATTTTTCATAGACTCCTGTAGCAATGGCAGAAGTTCTCCATGCTTCATGCTTAGTGACCCATGAGAGCTCAAGTCATCTCCTCCAATATGCAAGAGTCGAGTATCGCGAGGCCACAGAAGAGACCTATTGTTGTGCATGATCTGAACCTTTGTAAACTTTGTGCGAGAGGTTAACTCAGTTCCATCAACAATCACCATCCTTCACAAAATGGGCATTTTTAGTATTGGGACATCCAAAAGATCGTTCAAGCTTGATATCCCCATATACAACATTCTTCTTGCGAAGATATACAAGGCCCTCAACTGTATCCTGAAATAAAGTTGTGAAGTAGCTTGTCCTATTCCTCTAGGTGGCCCAGATTCTCTGAAAATCCCTCCTTCCTCCACATATTCAAACACCATATAAAAATGGTCACTCTAGATCATCAATAACTTCAATGAGATTCACACTTCGAGGATGGTGCAAATCTTCATTATTTAAACCTCTATTATGACCTCGGTAAGCTGTTTGTGATGGGGCCACATTTGCAGAGGCGAGGCTTCTCAATACCCTAATAGCATAGAGGTTGCCATCCAACTGATTTCCCATGAAGAACACTTTGCCATAGCTTCCAGTCGTAGTTCAAGTCCTTGGAATGAACTTCACGGTGAGTCTTCTTCACAGGAGATATACGATTGGCATCTTCATTATCAGTGCTTGAAATGTTTCTCCGTGCCGAGATTCTTCAATTTACTTTTGACAACCTTCTGAGTTGTGGCAGATGTAACATCCTCGACAGCATCTGAACATTTGTAGCAATGAATAGGCACCATAAACTTCGCATGCTTACAATCTTTCCTTCAGAGAGAGAGAGAGACAGGGGGCTGGCGGGATGTGGGGGGGGCTACGGGGACTTGCGGGGAAGGGGGGTGCACGGACTGGCGGGGCACGGGGTGCGGGGGTTGGCGGGGCGGGGTGGTGTGGGGTCGGAGGGAGGGGCGGGGTGTGCAGGGCAGGGCGGTGGTGGGGGGTGGAGAGGCTGGCAGGGTGGGTGGGGTGAGGGGGCTGGAGTTGAGAGAGATGGAGGGAGAGAGAGGGGTTGTGGGCTGGAGGGGCGGGGAGGGGGTCGCGAGGCAGGGAGGTGGTGTGAGGGGTGGAGGGGCTGGCGGGGTGGGTGGGGTGAGGGGGCTGGTGGGGAGAGAGATGGAGGGAGAGGGGTTGTGGGCTAGAGGGGGGGGAGGAGGTTGTGGGGCAGGGAGGTGGTGGGGAGTGGAGAGGCTGGCGGGGTGGGTGGGGTGAGGGTGCTGGTGGGGAGAGAGATGGAGGGAGAGAGAGGGGAGGGTTGTGGGCTGGAGGGTGGGGAGGAGGTCGCAAGGCTGGGAGGTGGTGTGGGCGGTGGAGGGGCTGGCGGGGTGGGTGGGGTGAGGGGGCTGGTGGGGAGAGAGATGGAGGGAGGGAGAGGGGAGGGTTGTGGGCTGGAGGGGCGGGGAGGAGGTCATGAGGTAGGGAGGAGGTGCGAGGGTGGAGTGGCTAGCGGGGTGAGTGGGGTGCGGGGGCTGGCGGGAGGGGGTGAGAGAGAGAGAGAGAGAGAGAGAGAGAGAGAGAGAGAGAGAGAGAGAGAGAGAGAGAGAGAGAGAGAGAGAGAGAGAGAGAGAGAGAGAGAGAGAGAGAGAGAGAGAGAGAGAGAGAGAGAGAGAGAGAGAGAGAGAGAGAGAGAGAGACGTGGTCATGGGGGAGGGAGGTGGCGGGGTGAGGGGGGTCATGGGGGAGGGTGGTGGAGTGTGGGATCTTGTATTTCTCCTATGATTGCATTGCTAACATGTTGTGATAAGATGAAGAAAAAATTTTATTTCTCTCATTGTACTTTCTCAATATCCTTCATTTTTCTAGAGTTGGATTCTCTCCTAACATATGTTTAGCATATGTCCCAATAATAAGACCCCATAAAAAATTTCTTGTGAGGAAGCTAGGCATTCTGAACTTCCATTACTAATAATTTTTTTTGTCGAATTTCTTGATTTGATTGCTATAATCTCACATGATGTACTCTAATCAACTCTCCCAAATCCCTTTGATGCAAGGGGAGTGAAAAATAACAAAAGCTTTGACCTCTCTGCTTAACAAGTACCAAACAGATGGAGTAGATGCTTTCCTTCTTCACTAGTAGACTCCCTTTGAGTTGGTTATGTGCTTTTTAATTTGATTCAAATCCTCCATGAATCCTTCTTGTCCTCTTTCAATGTATTTATATGTCAAAATTCTCTTATAATAGTGATGGGAGAATGTACACCTTCCCTTCTTGTCCTCTTTTTAATTCAAATCCTCCATGAATCCTTCTTGTCCTCTTTCAATGTATTTATATGTCAAAATTCTCTTATAATAGTGATGGGAGAATGTACACCTTCCCTTAGGAGCCTAGAGACATAGATCGCCTCATAATTACACTTATAGATGCCTTTGTTCACTGAAATGTTTGATTCTCTGAACTCTTAAAGATTGAGTCTTAGAAATGTTTCAAACACAAACTAGACTATAACAACGTGCCAATGCAAGTTATCTCATGAAAACTGGTTACTTATACGTTGAAAAAAAAATGCCTCCAAGATAGAGTGTTTATTGCCTTCACTAGGCACGCACAATGAGACCACTCTTCACTCTAGTTCAATTTCTCTTAGAATGCGAAGAGTCGTGATAATCTTCAATCCATGTCCTAATGATCTTTCTAGATTTCTAAAAAGCATAAAGTAAAAAAACAATGAATAAAGAAAAATGGGGAAGATGTCAGCAACATAGTGAGATCCCTAGGTCCTACACACAGAAACCTATGAGCTAGAAATAACTACTCAAAGTCTACAGAAATTACTTAAGCAAGCAGGGGACTTCCTAAGCAAGGGGTCCACTAGTTCATTCAAATCTATTAGAGGTTTAACAAATGTGCTATAATCAGTTCTAAGTACATTGTGTGGAAATTTAACCTTGAAAAGAATCTCTAGATGATAGGGATCCCTTTCCCTAAATTATGGGCTTTTTCACACATAAGTGTGATAGGTGAAAATTGAGTGTTATGGAAAGGCATTCAAATTGATATTTAAACACAATTCTTTGTGGTTAATTCCTTGCGTTTTATTTATCGAAATGGCATCCATCCAAGGCATCCAAGGGTACCAAGGAGGAAGGCTGAATTTCAACACAGTATGAGGACTCGATATGCATTTGAAGTATTGTGGTTATTGAAAATCAAGCTCTAACCTTGAGAGCATCTGAAGCTCATCTGCTTTTTACACTTTGAGCATATTGAAGCACGAATTGAAGCACAAGAAATTGTAAAATAAAATTGAATTTAAATCCCCTCATATCTCATAGTCAATCACCTATCAAACTTAGGTGTGATGAATTCCACGTTTAATGAAAAGAGCATCCTACTTTCCCCTACCTACCTGAATATATTCCTCCCACTTTAGGTAGTGATAGCTCACTCTCTAAGAACCCAGAGAACTTTGAGTGAGGAGGAAAGTTTCCTCTTCATATGTTATTGTTTTTTCAAAGTCTTTGTCTTGTTAGAAATACTTTATATATTCTTCTAAAATTGGCTGAAAGGTTTGGTCTTAACTCAGATGGACCTATGCCTACCCACACAAATATGCTAAAGAATTGAACTTCACTCTCGGATTGATAACTCCCTGAATACATATCCTTTGAGGAAAATATTTGAGATAGAAAACGTACACACAATTAGCTTTCCAACATTCTATAAGTCAAGTAATTTGGATTAGTTTTGGCAAAGAAACTCATCTCACCAAAATAGACCACCTGCACACACAAGTATACTGAAAATCTTGACTTCACTCTCTAATAGATATCTCATAGAATATAAATCCTTTGAATGATATATTTGAGACACACAAAGAAAATCCAAAGACAATTCCAACAAGCTAAAGATCAAGCAACTTGGATATGTTTTGGTTAGCAAACATAACCAACCAAAATAGACTACCTATCTACACAAGTATGCCGAAAACCTAGACATCACACTTTGACTAATATCTCACAAAATATATAAGCTTTGAAAGAGATATTTGAGATAAAAAGGTAAAACAAGATAAGCCTTCAAATGAGTGTTTAAACACAAGAAATGGTTACATATACAGTGAGATATGAGCTTCACAACAAAGTTGTGTACAAAATGATGTGTGGTTCGAAGGAGTCTACGGGAAGATCAAATGACAAAATGACCAGATCCGACTGTTGGGAGTTGTTGCCTTTTTCACTCCTTTTTGAGAATGTGCTCCCACTCTACGTTTATAATCAATGGGCATGTGAAGAAGTTTGTGTCTCCTTCTTAACTCACCGCTTTCGTTTGATTGCCCACTACATGCCACTTACTACAAGCACATATTGTATCTTTTACTCATCAGAATTTTGACTAGACTTTTTTTTTCTCTTTTTATTTTCTCTTCTTTTACTATATCTTTATATTTGGTAAATTTATTCAAGCATAGCTCATGTGAAAATGAGCTTGTGCATTTATCTTCAACACTCCCCCTCAAGCTCATTTGGGAGTTATCTTCAACAATGTCCTGCAAATTTATCACATCCTTGAAACCTTCGATTTTAGTAGCATCCAAGAACTTTGTAAACATATATGATACCTACTCTTTGGTCGTGACATAATTTATCTCCACATGTTTTCTCAATACTTTCTCCCTTACATAATGGTAGTGGATCTCTATGTGCTTGCTCCTTGCATGAAACATACAATTGCTTGCCAACTAAATACTTGAAATCTTATCATCGTATATAGGGATGGTTACAACATGCACTTCAAGCTCAGCCAAAAGCTTTTTAATCCATATTGCTTCACATGTGGCAAATGCTAATCCTCTATATTCAGCCTCCATGGATGAAAGTACAACAATAGGTTTTTTTCTTTGAGCTACATGTGATAGGTTTGCTTCCTGAACACATAACCTGAGGTTGATCTCCTAACTTCCTTTGAACCTACCCAATCACCATCGCTAAAAAATTTGACTTGCAATTCTTCATCGAACTTGTAAAACAAAGCATAATAAATTTATGCTTTATGTATCTCAATACTCTCTTGACTGAATTTAAATGTTCACTTCGCAGTGCTTGCATAAACTGAGAAAGTACACCAACATCATAAGCTAAATCAGGTATTGTAATGTTTGCATAGATTAATGATCCTACAATGCTTTTGTATGTCATTACATCTTCCAATAGTTCTCCATCATTTCAGCAATCTTTCTATTTGTGTCCATGGGTTGAGTGAGTGTTTTGCATTCACTCATTCCAAATCTAAAAAGAACATCCAACAAGTACTTCCTTTGCATCAAGTAGATGCCACGTTTTCCATAAACAACTTCAATTCCTAAAAAAATATTTCACCTATCCAAGATCTGAAATTTTAAACTCCTTACCAACCTTCCTTTTGATATCTTTAATCCCTATAACATCATTTCCTATTATGATGAGGTCATCGACGTATATGCAAATATATATCTCTCTATTTTCTTTCTTCTTCATGTACAACGAAGTATCTACACTACGTGGGTTGTATCCACACTTAGATTTTCTACCAATCTCTAAATCCATGCTCTTGGTGCTTGCTTCAAGACATAGAGTGCCTTTTTCAACCTGCAAACAAAGTCTAGATGGTTTTCATCTTCAAATCCAACCGGTTCACTCATGTATATCTCTTCTTATAGTTCTCCATTGAGAAAAGCATTTTTGATGTCCAGTTGATATAATGGCCATCTCCTTGAAGCACCAATTGCTATTAATGTTTTGATTGTTCCCATCTTTGCAACAGGGCTAACAACTTCATCATAATCTATGCCTTATTTTTGTTTAAATCCTTTTGCAACTAATCTAGCTTTATATCTAGCGAGCGAACCATCAACATTCCTCTTTACTTTAAACACCCATTTGTTTGGAACAATCTTCATACCTTCTTTCTTTGATACTAGCTACCATGTGTGATTATCTTTGAGAGCTTTGATCTCCTCTTTCATAGCTTGCTTCCATTCCTTTTGTGTAGAAGCTTCTTCATATGTCTTAGGCTCTTTGTCTTTGATAACCTGCATCATGTATGCAAAATGTTTCGCCATGAAACTATCATAAATCAGCCTTTGAGTTGGATACCTTGTCCTTAAAGATCTTCTTCCATTGCCTTTAGAAAGTTGCTTCTTTAACCTATTCAGCTTTACCTTCACAATGATTACGGTTTCATATTCTTCTTCACTTGCACCTATCTCACTATTTGGAGTATCACTTGCTTCTTTGGCTCTACTATGAGCTAAATTTGGAGACAAAGAATGACGCCCCCTCCATATTGAACATTCTTCATTTGATGTAGATGCCTCTTGACCTGAAATCTTTGGGCTTGATTATTAAACTTCTCTTTGATTTGTTCCTGCATAATCATCACAATCTTCTTCAAGAATCGTTTGCTTTCCTTTATATTTATACCATGGTCTTACTTCATCAAAGACCACATCTCACGAGACTCTTACTTCCTTTCTTCTAGGGTTGTAACACTTCTATCCTTTTTGCTCCGTCAAGTAGTCGATGAAAATGCATTTTTTCTAACCTTGGTTCCATCTTTGTTCTAAACTCTTCTCGAATAAGAACAAAGAAAACACATCAAAACAGTTTGAGGTGTGTAAGATCAGGTTTCTTACCGGAATATACCTCCTCTAGAGTCAAGTGAGGTATTCCCGATGTTCTGCACCTATTCGTCAAGTAAATGGCCGTTGTGGTAGCTTCATCCCAATAGGGTAATGGTTCCTTCATCTCGTTGAACATGCACCTTGCAATTTCAGCAATTTCCCTATTTTTCCTCTCAGCTACTCCATTTTGTTGTGATGTATACCTAGAAGTAATCTGCCTTTTGATCCCATTCCCTTTTAAAAAATCTGAAAACTCTTTGGAGAAGTATTCTCCTCCACCATTGGACCTTAAGGTTTTGATAGATCTTCGTGTTTCTTTTTCAACTTCAACTTTGAATCTTTTGAATACAAGAAACACCTTTGATTTTTGCTTCATACAAAACAACCATACCTTTCTTGAGTGATCATCAATGAAGGTGACAAATAATCTATTACCAGCCATTGATGGCTCTTGGTTTGGTCCCCATACATCCCTATGTATCAAGTCCAAGACATTTGGGGCCACATAATTGCGCCTCTTAAATGGCAGTCTTGTTTGCTTTCCTAGTTGACAGGCTTCACATAACTCATGTAGTCCAATGCTATTAAATTTTGGAAGACCTCTTACCACTTCATGTTTGCTCATGTCCTTCATCTTTGGAAGGTTGATGTGTCCTATTCTTTTGTGCCATAAGTCCAGCTCTGAAGTATTCTTGTTCCCACATTGATATACATGACCTTTCCATGTGGATGTTGGACGTCCAAAGTGAACATCCTTCCTTCTCTTGTACCTCAAGCAATGAACTTGAAGCCTTCCTTTGGATTCTTTATGAAGCACCCATTCTCATTGAATATGATATGATAACCCTTCTCTACCATTTGTCCTATTGAGATCACCTTCTTTGAAATTGTAGGAACATGAAAAACATTAGATAGTACCTTTGCTTTTCTTGTATCTCCAATATGTTCAATCATGTGTTGAGCATCATCAACTGTTTCAACACATCCTTTTCCACTTGGTACCTGTAGATTAGTGAACAAACTTCCTTGGCATGACATATGGTTACTACAACCTGAAACAATGTACTCTTTTTCTTCATCTTCACAAGAGCTTCTATACTCATGTCTCATTGCAAGTAGTGCGTCCTTGCTTACTTCACTTGAGGTGCTTGAATAGTTGCTTTGGCTCCTTTGATTGCCTCCATTTGGTCTTCCATTCTTCAGCCAACAATGAGTAGCATAGTGTCCTACTTTACCACAATGATGGCATGTTATACCTTATGAGAATTGTAGGGTCCTCAGCCTCTTGCTCTACTTCTACGTCGACCTCCTCCTTGTGTGTTGGCACTTGACGCATCCTTGTTGTCTTTCGAATTGTTTTGATTTTAGTTGGAGTTGTTGTGACCTCTTCCTTTCCCTCTTGAGCCTCCTCTTGAGTTTCTTCCTTTACCTCAACCTCCATATAACATTTGGTTGTAGTTGTCCTTTCCTTTGGGGCCACCAAAGCTAAGCTCTTCTGTGACAAGCTGTGGGAATAGTTGTTCAACACCTGGATATGCATCTTTCAAGTTAGTGAAAGTTATAAAAGGCTTCCATCTTTCATCTTCTCTCAAGCCATTGAGAGTATAACACACAAGATGTCCGTCTTGAACCGTTGTTCCAATAGAACCCAAAGCATCACTTAGATCCTTAATCTTCAAAGTATATTTAGCTATGGATTGACTTGAACTTTTCTTGATTGTGCTCAACTCATTCTTGAGTTTAAGTTTCGTAGCTTTGGTATTTCTTGAATACATCCTACTTTCAAGAGCTTCCCAAGAATCCTCAGCTTTCTTGAGATATTGAATATGCCCTACCATGGCATTAGTAATGACTTGTGAAATGAGGAACATGACTCTCCTATTCCTCTCTTCCCATTCTTTTGCTTGCCTCCTTTGGACTTCGGTGCCCATAGCTTGACTGATTTGAGGTTGAGCATCATCACCGCTCACAATACCCCACAAGCCTTTGCCCATTAGGTAGTTGGTCATTGTAAACTTCCACATGGGATAGTTATCCTTATCTAATTTCTCTACTAGTTAACCCAAATCAGCCATTGAGGACTATCAAAAGCTTTGAGAGTTGCCTCAAATAGCTATATCGTCCCTTGATCTTGCCTTTGTGAAGCTCCCCCTTGTTTTGTAGCTCCTCTTTTGCTTTGCTTTAACTCCAACTCTATTGATGAAGCTTCAGCACCAATTTTTCTCTCATACCAGCTATGGAGAATGAATTCTCCTATGTGCAACAATAACTTGTAGTGAACCCTTGTATGTCCTGCACTTGGACAAATAGCTGCACCTTAGATAGCTTGCTTCTCTCAATACAAAACTCAAATGGACCTATGCGTGTCCACACAAGTATGCTGAAGAGTTGAACTTCACTCTTGGATTTATAACTCCTTGAATATATATCCTTTAAGGATGATATTTGAGATAGAGAAATTACACACAAATGGTTTGCAAACAAGCTATAAATCAAGTAATTTGGATGCATCTTGGTTAGGAAACACAACTTACCAAAATAGACCACCTATGCACACAAGTATACTAAAAAACTAGGCTTCACTCTCTGATAAATATCACGTAGAATATAAATCCTTTCAATGACATATTTGGGATACAGAAAGTACATGCAAAGATGTTTCCAAGAAGCTAAAAATCAACCAATTTGGATACATTTTGGTTGCAAAACATAACCGACCAAAATAGAGTACTTGTCTACACAGGTATGCTAAAAAACTAGACTTCCCTCTTTGATTGATATCTCCTTGAATATATAAGCTTTGGAAAAGATATTTGCAAGACTAAAGGTACGTAAGATTTTCTTTCCAATGAGTGTTTAAACTCAAGAAATAGTTACATATACACTGAGATATGGGCTTCACAAAAGAGCTAGGGACAAAATGACGTGCAACTAGAAGGAGTCTATGGGAAGACAAAATGACAAAATGACTAGATCCGACTATTGGGAGCTCTTGCCTCTTTCTCTCCTTGTTTAGAATGCGCTCCCACTCCACTTTTATAACCAATGAGCATGAAATTTGTGCCTAGTTCTTAACTCACCACTTTCATTTGATTGCCCAATACATGCTACTTACTACAAGGCAGATATTGTATCTCTTACTCATCATGAATTTTGAGTAGAAGTTTTTTTCTCTTTTTCTTTTCTCTTCCTTTCCTTTATCTTTATATTTGGTAAATTTCTCCAAGCATTGCTCATGTGAAAACGATCTTGTACATTTATCTTCAACATATGTGTCTCTAGCGATAACAATGAGTAGGCTCACTTAGAGGCATTGAATCTCATTCTAGAAGAAAATAGCTTGTTAATCATCTAGTTTAGGTAAACAAAACCTCTCCAGTTCATTCATCAAAACTCACACAAAAGTTGAATTGATTGAATAGAGCTATCTGTGAGTATGCCTCTAAGTCCATTCATACCTCAAGATGTGCAGGGAAATTGAGTATTCTCGAAGAGTCGTATCAACACGACGGTGTTGTTTTTGAATTTTTTTTGATGAGGGGATTCGTCTGTGCATCGCAAATAGCGTCACTACCTAGCAATGTTATTTGCGATGTTGGCAAACTGGATAGCGTCACATATGCGTCGTCCTTTCTAGAGTGTTGCATAAGCAACGCTCTGGAATGTTAAAAAATTTTCGATTTCTCCCAGCACATTTGTGCCGGGATCTGGACGAGAGCAAGAGAACGAGAGAGAGAGAGACAGAGAGAGAGAGAGAGAGAGAGAGAGAGAGAGAGAGAGAGAGAGAGAGAGAGAGAGAGCGAGAGAGAGAGAGAGACATGCAAAGAGAAAACTAGGTATGCACACACACACACACACTTACACACATATACATATGCATACACACACATATACACACATAGACACACACACACATACACAAAGACACACACACACACACATACACACACAAATACACACACATATACACACATACACACATACACACATAATGTTGCATACACACACATATACATGCATACACACACACATATACATGCACACACACATATATGCATACACACATATATGCATACACACATATATGCATACATAATGCACATGCAGACATACACGTACATAACGCATACACATGCACACACATATACACATACACATACACACACATACACACATACACACACATACACACACACATACACACACATATCTGCATACACGCACACATAGAGAGACATGCACACACATACACATACATGCATACATAATGCATATGCATACATACATACACACACATATGCATACATAATGCACATGCATACATACACATACATAATGCATATGCATACATAATGCACATGCATACATACACATACATAATGCATACACACACATATGCATACATAATGCATACACACACATATGCATACATACATGCATACACATACACACATAGACACATACACACACAAAGACACATACACACACATAAACAGATACACACTCATAGACACACACACATACACATAGACGTGCACACACATACACACACATATACACGCACACCTACACACATAGACACATACACACATAATGATGCATTCACACACATACACATGCATATACACATACAGACA
Source organism: Ceratopteris richardii (assembly GCA_020310875.1). Taxonomy (NCBI): domain Eukaryota; kingdom Viridiplantae; phylum Streptophyta; class Polypodiopsida; order Polypodiales; family Pteridaceae; genus Ceratopteris; species Ceratopteris richardii. Next base: position 122,116,358 of record CM035416.1, on the reverse strand, counting down.
CATATACACACACACACAAAGACACATACACACACATAAACACATACACACTCATAGATGCGTAGTGACACATACACATAGGCACACACACATACACACACATATATACACACACACATAGACACATGCACACATAATGATGCATACACACACATACACATGCATACACATACATATGCATACATACATGCATACACATACACACATAGACACAACACACACATAGACACATACACACACATAAACACATACACACTCATAGATACCCACACATACACATAGACACACACACACATACACACACATATACACACACACATACACACATAGACACATACACACATAATGATGCATACACACACATACACATGCGTACACACATACAAACACATATACACACACACACACACATACACACATACACACACATATATGCATACACACACATAGAGAGACATACACACACATACACGTACATGCATACATATGCATACATACATACTTACATGCATACATAATGCACATGCATACATACACATACATAATGCATACACACACATATGCATACATAATGCATACACACACATACACACATATGCATACATAGGTTCATACACATACACACATAGACACATACACACACATACACACACATACACACATATGCATACACAAACATAGACACATACACACACATACACACATATGCATACATACATGCATACACATACACACATAGACACATACACAGAGATAGACACAAGTAAACACATACAAACTCATAGATGCATAGCCACACATACACATAGACACACACACAGATACACACATATACACACACAAACATACACACATACACACATACACACATAATGATTCACACACACACATACACATGCATACACACACATATGCATACATACATGCATACAGCTACACACATAGATAGATACACACACGTAGACACATACACACACATAAACACATACACACTCATAGACACACACACATAGACATAGACACACACACACATACACACACATATACACACACATACACACATAGACACATACACACATAATGATGCATACACACACATACACATGCATACACACATACAAACACATATACACACACATACACACACATATATGCATACACACACATAGAGAGACATACACACACATACACATACATGCATAAGCGACGGTGCTATTTTTGGATTTTTTCTTACGAGGGAGCATCGCATAAGCAATGTCTGTGTCGCTTATGCGACGCTAAATATGTGCGTTGTAAATAGTGTCCCTAATTAGCGATTCTATTTGCGACATTGGCAAACTGGATAGCGTCGCATATGTGATGTCATGTGTTTCAGAGCGTTGCATAAGCTACGCTCTGGAATGTTAAAAAAAAAGTTTCATTTCTCTCGGCACATTTGTGCCGGGATTAACACGCGAGAGCAAGAAGAGAACGAGAGAGAGAGAGAGAGAGAGAGAGAGAGAGAGAGAGAGAGAGAGAGAGAGAGAGAGAGAGAGAGAGAGAGAGAGAGAGAGAGAGAGAGAGAGAGAGAGAGACGCATCTCGTTGAAGCCAGGTATGCTCACACACAGAGGCTTACACACACATACATATGCATACACATACATATACACACATAGACACACACACGCACATACACATAGAGACACACACACATACACACACATATACACACATACACACATAATTTTGTATACACACATGCACACATAATGCATACACATGCACACATAATGCATCTAGGTATATGCTCCTCAATCAGTTTTAGCCAAGGCTGAGATTTCTGAATTGTTGGATTTAAGTCATCAGTTAATATCTACCCAAGGAGGCCAAGCTTTACTGAAATTATCTCAGGATGGCATCCTTTCAAGCTATTTGAATTTAGAAAATCATTTTTGGCTGCTAAAACATGAAATTCAAATGTTAAATATGTATTGTGACTCTCCTGCTCCCAAGCCTACAATAATTAAGACACCGGGTATAAAAGCTCCTTTGTGGACAGGGATACAGGTCTTAAATATGACCTTTTCCCCTGGTGTAGAGTACACATATTTAGGCAGTGTAGTTGTGCATGACAGCGAGACAATGGAGTGTCCTATTGACAATAAATGGTTAATAGATTGCCATACGGGAATTGTCCTAAGTCTTTGCTATCAAAAAGGGATTGAAACTGCTCTTGAGTTCCTGACATGCCTTCAAAATGTTCTGCATGAATAGCTTTTCCAAACAGGGTTCAGTGTTGGCTTGAAAGACATGTACTTAACAGATGAAATCAGAACATATAAAAAACGTCTTGAAGAAGTTCATATTGTTGTAGATGATGGCAAATTGTCTTCTCAGAGAGTTCTCACTTTGGAAAGGCAGATCTGATTAGTCTTGTCAGGAAAAGAGGAACTCATTCCAAGAACTTCTATCAATCCATGTCATAGTGATATCCTTAACTATGGTTAGGAAGAAAATTTTCTTAGCTTAGTTGAAGACATCAGTGCTAGAAGATCATCAATTTGTGAATTTCAATGTGTTCTTGGGGAAATACCAACCGTTGTTGAGAGGCATAGCTCTCCATCTAATTCCATGATGGCAATGATAAGGGCTAGAAGCAAAGGATCATTGTCAAACTTGATACAACAGTGTGCATGCTTAGGTTTACACTGTATAAACAAAGAGGAGTTGTTGTTTTCTGACTTTCATGATGGTTTGGCAATAATTCATTCTTGCTTTTTAGATGGTTTAACCTCCAAGAATTCCTTTATCATTTAGTGTCTTCCCGAAAACTTGGAAAAGGGTATGGAGCTGAGGGGCCTGGAGAACTTTTTTAAAAATGTATGTATGGGTTAAGGGAAGTGTATTTATCATATGATGGTTCTGTTCAGACACAAATGGAAAATCATGTAATACAATTCAAATATGAATTTTTGGAGAACATCGAAGAGGCAAGTTGGAAATCAAAGGATCCGTAGAGTCCTGGCCTTGGTTCAGAGCCTGTTGGTGTACTAGCAGTGACATCATTGATTCAACCAACCTATAGTTATGAATTTTGCCAGTCTGCACCAACAAAGAGTAATCCCATTGAATTGCTAAAGGTAATCTTTGACAATTATGATCTCTTCTTATAGTTTTGATTTTAATGTAATGTTGTTAAAACATAATTCGTTTTTGAGGACAAAGAAAACTCTGGGAAGTTGGATCATCACGATTTGTTTTCCCTTCTCATTTTCTAGGAGACCCTTCTAAGATGCTCTTGCACATCTTTGAAAGGCATAGATCACAAATCTATTCTTGCCATTTCTTCGAACACAATAAAGAGGAAAACTGATCCAACAAGGGTAGCACTGCAGATTCAGAGACATCTTCACTGTTTCACACTTGGAATGTTACCAATTAAGACCATGATAGAGTTACATACCATCATCAAAATGTTTGTTAGCCCTTTTTTTCTTTAGTTCATAAAATACTATTTTAAACTTGAAGAAATCATGCATTTTTATTGCAACACATACACACACACATATACACACACACAAACATACACACATAGACACATACACACATAATGATGCATACACACACATACACATGCATACACACACATATGCATACATACATGCATACACATACACACATAGACACATACACACATAGACACATACACACACATAGACACATACACACACATAAAGACACACACACACTCATAGACACACACACACATACAAATAGACACACACACACATACACACACATATACACACACACATAGACACATACACACATAATGATGCATACACACACATACACATGCTTACACACATACAAACACATATACACACACACACATACACACATACACACATACATGCATACACACATATATGCATACACAGACAAAGAGAGACATACACACACATACACATACATGCATACATATGCATACATAATGCATCTGCATATGCATACATACATACTTACGTGCATACATACACATACATAATGCATACACACACATATGCATACATAATGCATACACACACATACACACACATATGCATACATACATGCATACAGATACACACATAGACACATACACACACATAGACACATACACACACATAAACACATACACACTCATAGACGTACACACATACACATAGGGGCACACACATACACACACACATATACACACACATACACACATAGACACATACTTGCATAATGATACATACACACACATGCAGATGCATACACAAATACACACACACATACACACACATTTATACACACACACATGCATACATACGCATACTTAATGCATACACACATATATATGTACATGTATGTATATTGATTTCTAACCCATTTTGTTTTATATGTTAGGTATTATAGATCCTAGTAGAGAGAGAAAGGTGAAACTCACTCTCATAAAACGTCTTATGAGAGCAAGATTCCCATCTGATACTCTAGAATAACTGGGTGAGTACTCACAACCATAAATAATGTAATGAAATCATGAAGTGTACTCATAACCATAAATAATGTAATGAAATCATGAAGTGTTCTTGAAGTGTTTCCTTCTGTCAATGGAAAGAACAGAGTCATTCCTATGACTCTATCACTCATAACTATCTCCAACATCAACTCATCTTGAGTTGAGAATTGAGAAACTATTTAGTAAATCAACTCAACTAGACTTGTGAAGGATGTGGCTTGCATCAAATATCAACTCATGCATCTTGAATCAAATATTGAATCACAATAAATTGGAATTTATAGAACTTGTATGAATCAAATTATTTGAAATGAGAACAACTAGCAAAGTTCTCCTGTTCCATACTCTCATGCCATTATATATATCCTTCAAAATTTTGACAGAGTCTCCTCTGTCCTACTGAGAATGGTCACCAAAAATCAATGCTCAATAAATAAATATCTAGGCCATAGCTAGCCCATGGTGATCACACCATCTTAAAAACATATCATAAAAAACCTGTGAAAAGTCTTTTCCTTTCAACAATGCCTCCTGCATAAACAATTTCCAACAATAGCATATTAAATCTTAGTTTTAACTAATTTTTACTCATCCAAAATCTATCACACTTTCCAGACTTTTTCAACTTTTCTCAAGCCTTCATTAGGCACAAAAATTACTTGATTTGGATATTTGCTCGGAGTTTTATGATGCTTTTACTAGAAGGGTTAAACACTTGACGACCAACTTTGAGAATGTATAGGGTCATCTTCTTGAAGTCCTTAGACTGATCAAACAAATTCCAAATTTCACTTTCTTTGTGCCCAAATCTAGATCCATGTATCTACTTTGGTCTCACAAAATTTCAATTCAAAATAAAATCAAGTGCACATTCAAAAGTATAATTCTAACTCTGCTACACCTGCACTTAGGTGAGCCTAGAAACACTACTCCTGCACTTTTATAATATCTTTTAACTATGAAGATAAATTCCAAAATCCTTGAATTTTGGGTATAGCATAAGGTCTATACTGCAATAGCTTCTCCAACAAAGATTATTGAAATACGAGTACCCAATATGAAAATATCATGTGCTCATCAGTCACATGTACCACTCTTCGGAAAATCCTCGCCAAAGATTACTCTGAGAAGAATAGATCATTTGACCTATCAAATGACATTCAATTTCTTCCACATTTTAACCGCATATAGCTAATACTATCTAACTATAGTGATATACGTTTCATAGTATTTGGATATTTGGAGCTTTCAAAATGACCAAACTAATAAGCCTCTATACTTGCGAAAGTTTAAAAATTCGGAGAGGCTAAAGTTTACTCTTTTCTTTATATCTCCTAAATGGAGAAACATTTCATGTTGAAATTGTATATACACTATCAAGAGGTGTGTTCATAAGGTTAGAAACAAAAAGCACTCAGGTTGAGTAAATGAGCTAAGAGAACCAATTACTTCTAGGTGACATGGTCTCTGATCATTTCATAAATTCCAGAGGTTGCACTTTCATGTGCAGAGATCGTTTGACTTATCAAATGATCTTCAAAAATCATGAAATGTGGTATGCGAAAGGTGCATCTATGAAGCTTGCATTTCCAAAAAAAAAAGTGTTACATTTGGACCTACAAATTAAGAGACATGCTGTTTGTATCAGGCCTATGTCACTTGTTTCAGGCCTCTACCTCTACTGGCTGCACTTTTAGTGCAGAGGTCATTTGACCTATCTAAGGGTTTCCAAACTACTTGAAACTTGGTCAGATTAAATAGAATCCTAGGAGCTATGTGCCCTCCAAATTTCAATAAAATTTGGGAATTCTCTCAAAGAGTAGCATCCAAATCTCTATGAGGCTGCTACCTCACTAACTATTTGCTGAAAAAATGACGAGACATGTTAATCCTTATGATTCAATAAATTCATCCATTATCTTAGATGGATCATGAAATGGATATATACCCATGCATATAATGATCGTCTAGATCAATACAAATCAATTAACCATCACAAATCGTCTCGTTAAAAAATCAACTCTTTACATAGTATGTATCTTTTAGTGAAAGTGAATATCTATGGACATCATTCTATTCATTGTGCTTCTTGCACATTCATTAATCCCATCACAACCAATCATATACAAGCACTTAATAGTTCTATTGATGATCATAACAATAGCACTCTTGTGCAGACTCAAGATAAACTTCTATATTAAGTACATAGATTCTCATGAAGAACAATTCATGTGTTCATGCATTCCTACACGAAAACACATTTTAGTTGCTCTTGATGTATATCCCTTATCCTTTACTCTCTAAAGGCACAATTAGCCTATGGTACCTCGATCACATACCTCATGCTCACCCTAACTCATCGTGGTGATACATAAAAGTGATCTTCTATAAACAGAAAATGCATCATGCATTTCAACTTTCTAGCAATCATATCGTCTATGTATACATGCATTCACTCATGTATTTTATTCTCTACTTCAATAAAATTATATGATTTTCACTACACTGACAGAAGACTTCCTCTCTCACACAACACAACATCATTCTAGTTCTCACCTGGCATATAACGCCATGTGGCACAAAATTTCCGACAGCATTTCCCTAGGAAAATGAAGCCTGAAAAAAAATAATAATAGTCTTTACAATGATCGGCATTAGCCTAGTGGTTGGAAAACCACTTTATTTGCTCCATAAACCTGCAAATAAGAAACTTTTCCACAATGTGTTGTTGGGCACTAGACGCCCTCATTATAATGTCTTTTTCTGCCATCAATACCTGCAAAAGATTCTAAAAAACACACAAACAAGATATGTGTATGCTTTTTTGAATCAATATAAGCTAGTGTAACTTCATGCGCATAGATAAATTCATGTTAAAAACTAGCTTTCATGCACATTCCCATGTTATTTTCATAACATCGGAAGAAGATACAATGCAAAATAATAAACTTTGATGCGAGAAGTATTCAAATCAATTTATTTGAGAGAAAACATGTGATGAAAAGGTACGAAAAACAATTCTTTCCTATCCAAAATAGTTCAAAATATGATTAAAAACTTTTTATTATCATAATCGAACACTCAATTCACTCAAAAAGGGTTTCTTGCCAGTTAATAGCCATCTAAAAGCTTGTGCAGAGATGGCTTTAGATGGTTTAAATATGGCTTATCACGAGTCAAAAGAAAGTTGCTGAAGTGTAAAATCTATACCAAGTTGAATTTTTTGGTTTGGAGCTTCCATTAGGAAGTTATGGTAGAAACAATGAAGCTAGGTGAGTGGGCAGCATATGTCTTTGAAGAGATATGCAGAGAAGTAAATGCTCTCTACAAGTGGTTTATAATTATCCAATGGTAAGTGCGGCCACTCATTGGAAAGCCCTTGAAGTCTACTTCCTATATCAAGTGTAATCATCCAATTTGGATATCGTATGAGAGAGTTACGACCATTTAAGTGGAGGTAACTATATTAATCATGTTTTTTTTTCTTTTCTTTTCTACTTCCTCTCTTTCTCCCTTCTTCATTCTCTTCTTCTCTCTCTATCTCTTTCTCTCTTTCTTTACATTTCTATCTTCCCCTCTGTTGCTCTCTTTATACTTTTTTTTTCTCATTTCTATCTCTATCTCTTTCTCCATCTTTTTTCTCTTTCAGTATCTCTCTAGTTTTCTCTATTTCTCTTCATTTATTTTCTTCTCTCTTTGTCTTTCCTTCCCTTTGTCTTTCTCTTTCTTTCTCTCTCTATTTCTTCTCTTTTTCTCTCTCTTTCTCCCTTCTCTTTTTCTCTTCTCTTTCTCACTTCTCTTTCTCTCTTCTCTTTCTTTCTCTGTCTCTTTCTTATCTCTACATTTCTCTTTCTTTCTCTTCATTCTCTTTTTGTCGCTCTATCTCTTTCTATTTCTCCTTCTCTCTCTTTGTTTTCTTTCTTCTCTCTCTACTTCTTCTTTCTTTCTTTTTCTTTCTTTATCTTCATCTTTGCTTATCTACCTGTTGTGCTACGTTCTACACAAGCAGATATTCACAATATACTTTTCTGACGTAAAAATACGTACACCAAAGTGGCGCAACCTGTTGGCTAGGTTGAGAGTCCACTCAATGGGAGGTTATGGGTTGGAACCCATTGGCTACTTGTTCTACTGCCGTTGAATAAAGTACCTCTGATTAATGGAATCTTTAGCTTTTTGGATGCTCAAAACCATCTTCTCTCCCTCTCCAAATCGAGCGTCGTCCTCTCTTTTTTCCTTCCCCTCCTCTTTGAATTTCTTTTACGTTTCCAAGAGGAAGAAGCGACCACCATGAAGATGATGATCAAGCTCCATCAAGCTTTCCCCAAGATCTCTCTCTCTCTCTCTCTCTTAGTGCTCTGATACCAAATGTGAGAAGTGGAGAATGATATGCCTGGGATCACCTCCCAACCTATTCATAGCCCTTGCCTAGTCACCATCTAGAGTTCTCTCTAAGGTCCCTCTACTCATCTGGCCATCATGAGTAGGTCCTCGTATGAACTCTCTGGCTTTTGGCCTTGGCTATCCCTGAGCAAGGAACTTCTCGTTCCTCCAAGCATGTACATCTCTGGAATACAACACATTCTTTTTTTTCTAGTGAGCATGATGAGAGGGATAAAAAATACGTTCTTAGTTCACTTGAGACAAAGTTTGGGATAGGATGGTTGTTTAACACTACAACATATGAGGGGCATACCGATGCTGCATATACCAACGGTCATAGTCGGTGTCGGTATAGCCCTCGGAAAATCTGACTAGGAGATACCGACGGTCAAGTGACCGTCGGTATGACCATTTTAAACGGATCATCGGTGTGGCCCGCAGCCGCCGGTATAAGCCTCGGTATAAGCGTCGGTATAAGTGTCGGTAATTTAGTGGCATCTAACGATGCGTATACCGACGTCCATACCAACGCCTATACCGGTGGCAAATTTTTAAACATACCGCGAACCCAAGAGCAAAACTTCACATTTCTGTGCGTGTTTGAGTACTGTCGGTCTACTGTCGAACTTGCACACGTGAACCTGCATTGTCTTGTGCACACACACACACACGGATCTCTCTCTCTACACACACACACTCTCTCTCGGCTTAGCTCTCACATCTTGGTAAGTGTTGCGCGTACTGTTAGCATTTGTGTTTCTCTATGATTTAAGGTTTCTAATTTCTCTTTTCGTTGATTTTGCAGAAGTTCATTGGCGTCGATTGTTTGGAATTGGACGAGAGACGACCTACATTACGCTTTGACGACAACGATTCAAAGAGATACATACTTGTAAGTGATTCTTTTAATCGCTATTGATAGAGAGAGAAGGGGGGAGAGAGAGAGAGAGAGAGAGAGAGAGAGAGAAAGAGAGAGAGAAGAGAAAGGAAGATACACATTAATTTACACATGCATACATACACACATACATGTACACACATGCATGCTTACATACACACACCTATACACACATGCATGCTTACATACACACACACATATACACATATGCATGCATACACACACACATAAATTTACACACATGCATACATACACACACATGCATACACACATACATACACACACATATATACACATATGCATACATACGCATACACACACACATATACACACATACATACACACACGCATATATACACACATATACACACATATACACACATGCATGCATACATACACACACATATACCGACATGCATGCATACACACATACATACACACATGCATACATACACACATATACACACATGCATGTATACATACACACACCTGTATACACATGCATACACATACACACACATACACATACATGCATGCATACATACACACACGTACACACACATGCACACACATGCATGCCTACATACATACACATACACATACACACACATGTATACACATGTATACATACACACACACACATGTACACATGCATACATACACACACATATATACACACATTGTAGATCCCCCTCCCCTCTCTCTTCCCCGCCATCTCTCTCTTTCCTCTCTCTCTTTTTCTCTCTTTCTCTCTCTTTCCCTCTCTCTCTCTCTTTTTCCCTCTCTCTCTTTCCCTCTCTCTCTCTATTTCCCTCTCTTTCTTTCTCTCTCTCTTCTCTTTCGATTTCCCCCTCTCTCTCTATTTCCCTCTCTTTCTCTTTCTCTTTCTCTCTCTCCCTCTCTCCCTTTTTCTTTCTCTCTCTCTCTCTCTCTTTTCTCTCTCCTCCCCCGCGTGCCCCCCTTTTCTCTATTTCTCTCTCTCTCTCTCTCTCTCTCTCTCTCTCTCTCTCTCTCTCTCTCTCTCTCTCTCTCTCTCTCTCTCTCTCTCTCTCTCTCTCTCTCTCTCTCTCTCTCTCTCTCTCTCTCTCTCTCTCTCTCTCTCTCTCTCTCTCTCCCCCTTCTTCTCTCTCTTCCCCCGCCCCCGCTGCTCCCCTTCCCCACCACCCGCCCTCCGCCATCCCCCCCGCCACCCGCCACTGCCCCCGCCTCCGCCCAGTACCCCCCCGCAAGCCCCCCTCCGCCCCTCCCTCCTCAACCGCCCTCCGCAGCCCCCCTCACCCGCCCCCCGCAGCCCCCCCTCACCCGCCCTCCGCAGCTTCCTCACCCGCCCCCCGCAGCCCCCCTCACCCGCCCCCTCCGCCTAGTCCCCCCACCCTCTCTCCGCCCCGCCCTCGGCCTTCCTCCCCCGCCCCCGCCTCCGCCTAGACCCCGCCCCGCCCTCCGCTTTCCTCCCCCGCCCCCGCCTCCGCCTAGTCCCCCACCCTCCCTCCGCCCCGCCCTCCGCACCCTCCCCTTCCGCCTCCTCCCCCTTATCCACTCCGCCCCGCCCTCCGCACCCTCCTCTACCCTCCTCTACCCTCCTCTCCCTTATCCACTCCGCCCCGCCCTCCGCACCCTCCTCTACCCTCCTCTCCCTTATCCACTCCGCCCCGCCCTCCGCACCCTCCTCTCTCCGCCCTCCGCACCCTTCCGCCTCCTCCCCCTTATCCACTCCGCCCCGCCCTCCGCCTAGTCCCCCTCCACTCCCCCGCCCTCACCTCCCGCCTACACCCGCCCTCACCTACCCCCTTCAATTACGCACATACACCCCCACATACACACACATACTCTAATACACACACTTACACAATCTCACACATACACACATGCATGACCACATTATCACTCACCCACATACACACATACACCCTTACACAAGCACATGCACGCACACACGCATAATCAAAAACACATGCATAACCTCACACAAATACACTCTCACACACACACCCCACTCATGCACAAGCACACACATACACAATCGCACACCCCCCCATAATTTCACACATACCTTACCCCCATGCGTACACACACACATCCGTACACAAACATATACATGCACCTTCACACCCACACACATGCTCACTCACATCCACACACATGCATACATGCACACTCACACCCACACACATGCACACTCACACCCACACATACACACACCCCGCACCCTCACACTGCACACATAAAACCAGGAGCTCTTTGACATCAATGTCAGGGAATTGCATGGTATCTTTGAAGCTTTATCACATGGTGGATTGAGCTTGGAGCCGAAAGCTTTTTAGGGACAAGGTTCACATCTTGCTCAGGTTGCCAAACTTATGGCTTTGTTCAATCTTGTTGGGGCTCCGCGTAAGAGGCTTCCGATAATACCAGAGGCAGAAGCTCATCAGAGACTTTTATTGGAGCACAATCTTTCTATTCCAAGTCGGATTGAGGCCCCCTCCTCCTGGTGCTGGCTTGAAAGAGAGGCTTTCACTACGTGAACCTTTACCCAGTGGACAGGGCACTTCATGTTGAATTTTCGGGATTAAATCAATGCGAATCTTAGATGGCAGGTGCAAAGGTAAAAGTGAATTGTTAAAAGTAAAAGTGGAGTTGCCACCAACCCTTCACGGCGACGACCTATTTGTGTGGACCTAATTCAAATCAAGTGGAATATTTGAACTACCCCCCAATTTTGGGTGATTAACCGACGCGTGATCAGTGGACATGAAGAATCGGCAAGGCCCTCTTGATCTATTGGGGCCTATAAAAACAAGGGATTTGTGCTCATTTGGGGTACAACAATTTTAGAGATACAGTGGTTCGTGCGTACGTGCAGAAGTCCTTTCTTGCACTTGGTGGTTTCAAGTCTACTGTGGGAGCTACTCTGTCGTGTATACAGAGGGGAGGCTTCTCAGTGAAGGGCTATGAGCACTATAGTGTAAAAGAGTAGCTTGGATTCTTCTTCTTTTTTGTGAGTCAGTGTGGTTGATTGTGTTCTATTCTCTTGAGAAGATCTTACCATTTGTATTGTTCTGAGTTAGTCTGCATATCAGTGGTCCTTATGCTGATAGGAAGAAACTTTTGTATTGGAGTATTTACTATTAAGGTGGTTTGTTAGCCCTAAGCTTGTGGCTTGTTAGTCCTAAATTTGTACCTTAGGCATCTCTCTGCCCAACATTGTAATCCCCTTATTTGAATCAAGAAGTGTACGGTCTTCCTTGGTCATTTATTGTTCACATTTTCTGAAGTATTTACCACTTTGTGCAATCCATGTTATCTACCTGCTCACAGAAATGTTAAAGGGTATACTTCCCTAAAGAGAACCCCCCTTGAGTAGGGGACGTACTGGAAGAGTTAATCTTTAATCGTTACTCTTGTTAAAAGCGGATACCCCAGTACCTCCTCTACAGTTTGGCATGCCCGGTGGGACCTTTGCATTTCTGTGAGAGGTGTTTTGCCCTATTGCAATTGCGAATAGGTACATGACCCATACACGAGTAGATAAGGAGTCTCTTCGTGTTCGGAGGAGTCTTAACAAGTTAGCAATAGCCACGGCTTGTGAGTCTACCTCCCCTCTGGCTTCCCTAAATTTGTCCATTGACTTGGGTGCGACACCATTGTCAAAAGAAGGGTATAGGAGAACTCTAGATTTCTCCTCAGATACGTCAGAAGAGACACCAGTCCAAATGGAGGATCTTTCTCATCTACTCTCCAGGATCAACATCAAGTTCCCTACCTTCAAGGGACATGCTTATGAAGATGCTGATGATCATGTGAGGAGATTTATCTCTTTATGCCGTGGACGTGGTCTGCAGAATAGAGAAGATGCAATGTTGGCACTTTTTCCATCCACATTGGAGGGCCTTGTAGATAAATGGTATAGTCAGTATGCAGATGGCCATTTCACTACATGGGAGGCTCTAAAGGCGGCTTTCTCACAAACATTCCGACCAAGTGATTCCTCGGAAAGAGCTCTAGATCAGCTAGAGAAGCTGAAGCTAAGACCAGGTGAATCCTTTCATGAGCTTCACACTAGAACAAAAGCACTTGTTGCACGTCTGCCACATGCTCCAGGTGACTTTTTGGTTAAAAAGTGGATTGAGAAGGCCCTGCCAAGGTCATCTTAGCAGAAGCTTCGGGAGTCTCTTAGATTGGATGCCACTCTCAATGATTTTGTTGCAGCGGCATCACGCATTGAAGAAGCAAGGCAACATTTTGAGGGGGATACACAACAAAAGTATGCTGCAGATCTGGATCCTATTGAGCAACTGAGAAGGGAATTGGAAGCATTGAAGATGCAACAAAATCAACAAGAAGAGAAGGTCTTGCCACCACTGCGTCGCACTGATGATGAAGTAGCCCAGCTTCGCCGAGAGTTAGAAGATTTGAGGACTACTCAGGATATAAGGAGGCAAATTTGGTGCACAATCTGTAACAACAATGGACATTCCAATGCTAATTGTCCCAACAAGGTAAGCTGTCAATTTTGTGGGAAAGATAGGCATGAAGCTAGAGATTGCTGCTATCTCAAGGGAACACAGCAGCGAGGTAACCCTCAAAATTTGGATTCATATTATGCTAGTACTTCAAATATAGCTAATAGAGAAGAGAATCGGCCTGCGAAGCCTAGATATAATAGACCTTTGATGTGCTGCCATTGTGGTGAGTACGGCCACATGCAGAATAGGTGTTCTCTTCCAGAAGATGCACCTCCTTGTCAACATTGTCCGGAGGCAAAAGATCATTATACCAAAGATTGCCCAAGAGGTCGTCCTGCTCCAATCCACATGATTTCAGTCTCTCCAAAAGAAGATGGTATGACCGCTCAATCTTATGTTGTTTCATCTTCATCCATGCCAATGATGACTAGAGCCAGGCAAGCGGCAGTAGCCCATAAGGAGGAACAACAAGGACCCAAAGATAGAGATGCAGAGAAGAGGGTGGGATGGAAGGACCAAGAAGACATGGAAGAGGCTTATGAGAGGGTGACTACTTTGCTAAAAGATCGACCAACAAGTACTCCTGAAGACACGCAAGAAGTGAACATTGAGGAAATCTTGAAAGGTATTCACCATAAGATTAGTCTGTACCAACTCATAAAGATGGATTCTAAAGTAAGAAGTGATCTGTTGAAGATTATACATTCTGCATGCTTGTGCCCACCTCCTAGCATAGATGGTTTTATGGTGGACTTTCCTCCTGCACCCCTGGCTGATTATCAAAGCTCAAGATTATCTGTTTTTATCAAGGATGAAGCTCTCACAGGTGTTATTATAGATGGAGGTTCCGGCATCAATTTGATGCCTGATTTCACTATGAGAAAACTAAGGCTGAATCCCACAAAGGCAGCACCCTTCACAGTCACATTAGCAGATCAACGTCGGGTTGCACCGCTGGGCATTGTCGAAAAGGTACTTATGATAGTGCAGGGTTGTCATTTTGTTTTAGACTTTGTTGTTATAGCCCTGCCACAGGAGACCTCATACCCTCTACTCTTGGGAAGGCCTTGGTTAAGGCAAGCAAAGGCTCTACAGGATTGGGGAAAGAACAAGTTATGGATTTCCACATATGCTAATAATCAATTACAGATACATTTGGAGGAGGGATCAGACATCAACAAGGCTACTGGGTATACAATGGAAACTCAGGTAATGCATTCGGAAGATGATGCTCTATTAAATTGGATGATGGGAAGTGCAGAATGCTGCACAGTGGAGATATGTGAGGTAAATGAAGATTTTGCAAAAGCAACACAAGGAGGTCGGGAAGAGGAAAAAACTGATGTTCTTCACTTGAACAATATAGAAAAGAGTAAGCAAGAAAGTCAAGCTTATCTTTTGCAGGCACCTCCTGAAGGACAGAAACCTCTAATTGAGTCAGATAATCAAAATTCAACACTTAGCGCCACTAAGATGGTATGTAAGGAAAAGGCAGGTAAACATGAGGAATCAGATGATTTTATGCTTGCAGGACCAGAAAGTGACAAAGTTGTGCCTGCATCGGAGGAAGCTAAGTGTGACCTTCAAGAACTTCCATTCTCAAATATACCTTTAGGATGGATCTGGGAACAGAAGAAACGGAAAAGAGGCCGTCCTCGATTAATTCCTATAGATGTTTGCACAGAATCTGCAGATAAGGATGGAACGTTTGGTTTTGAGCACGGGCCACCATTCACATTAGAGTCCTTTGAAAAATATGATAACCAGTTTAAGGATGAATATTTTGGTTTGAACGAGAGAGAGAAGCCTGTTCATGGATCTTTTCGTGAGGAAGTTTCTGTTGATTGTGTAGAAGGGGAATATTGGCGAATAACGGAGCATGCAGCTGAGCAATTGGAGGTCCTTTATGGCGCTGAGATAGAGACAAGGAAATTTGGTCGTGGTTTTCCTCAGGCCAGACTTGGAGAGACACACAGCTCCTATGGAAGCTCTAGGTGGAATTTAAGTAGCATTGCTCGGCTAGGTGGCTCAATCTTAGCTTTTGAGGAGGAGAAAATCTCTGGAGATCTGGTTCCCTGGCTGTATATGGGAATGTGTTTCTCCTCTTTTTGTTGGCATGTTCTCCAAAAGTGTGGTATGGAGTCGTGGCAGTGCAACTGGAGGATTTGCAAGTTCATTCTGAAGAAATTGCACCAGGGACGGTGCAAAATCTTGATGTGGGGGTCTGTAGATCCCCCTCCCCTCTCTCTTCCACGCCATCTCTCTCTTTCCTCTCTCTCTTTTTCTCTCTTTCTCTCTCTTTCCCTCTCTCTCTCTCTCTTTTTCCCTCTCTCTCTTTCCCTCTCTCTCTCTATTTCCCTCTCTTTCTTTCTCTCTCTCTCTTCTCTTTCGATTTCCCCCTCTCTCTCTATTTCCCTCTCTTTCTCTTTCTCTTTCTCTCTCTCCCTCTCTCCCTTTTTCTTTCTCTCTCTCTCTTTTCTCTCTCCTCCCCCGTGTGCCCCCCTTTTCTCTATTTCTCTCTCTCTCTCTCTCTCTCTCTCTCTCTCTCTCTCTCTCTCTCTCTCTCTCTCTCTCTCTCTCTCTCTCTCTCTCTCTCTCTATCTCTCCCCCCTTCTTATCTCTCTTCCCCCGCCCCCGCTGCTCTCATTCCCCGCCACCCGCCCTCCGCCATCCCCCCCGCCACCCGCCACCCACCCCCGCCTCCGCCCAGTACCCCCCCGCAAGCCCCCCTCCGCCCCTCCCTCCTCAACCGCACTCCGCAGCCCCCCTCACCCGCCCCCCGCAGCCCCCCCTCACCCGCCCTCCGCAGCCCCCTCACCCACCCCCCGCAGCCCCCCTCACCCGCCCCCTCCGCCTAGTCCCCCCACCCTCTCTCCGCCCCGCCCTCCGCCTTCCTCCCCCGCCCCCGCCTCCGCCTAGACCCCGCCCCGCCCTCCGCTTTCCTCCCCCGCCCCCGCCTAGTCCCCCATCCTCCCTCCGCCCCGCCCTCCGCACCCTCCCCTTCCGCCTCCTCCCCCTTATCCACTCCGCCCCACCCTCCGCACCCTCCTCTACCCTCCTCTCCCTTATCCACTCCGCCCCGCCCTACGCACCCTCCTCTACCCTCCTCTCCCTTATCCACTCCGCCCCGCCCTCCGCACCCTCCTCTCTCCGCCCTCCGCACCCTTCCGCCTCCTCCCCCTTATCCACTCCGCCCCGCCCTCCGCCTAGTCCCCCTCCACTCCCCCGCCCTCACCTCCCGCCTACACCCGCCCTCACCTACCCCCTTCAATTACGCACATACACCCCCACATACACACACATACTCTAATACACACACGTACACAATCTCACACATACACACATGCATGACCACATTATCACTCACCCACATAGACACATACACCCTTACACAAGCACATGCACGCACACACGCATAATCAAAGACACATGCATAACCTCACACAAATACACTCTCACACACACATCCCTATACACACACCCCACTCATGCACAAGCACACACATACACAATCGCACACCCCCCATAATTTCACACATACCTTACCCCCATGCGTACACACACACATCCATACACAAACATATACATGCACCTTCACACCCACGCACATGCTCACTCACATCCACACACATGCATACATGCACACACACCCGCACACATGCACACTCACACCCACACATACACACACCCCGCACCCTCACACTGCAAACATAAAACCAGGAGCTCTTTGACATCAATGTCAGGGAATTGCATGGTATCTTTGAAGCTTTATCACATGGTGGATTGAGCTTGGATCCGAAAGCTTTTTAGGGACAAGGTTCACATCTTGCTCAGGTTTCCAAACTTACGGCTTTGTTCAATCTTGTTGGGGCTCCGTGTAAGAGGCTTCCGATAATACCAGAGGCAGAAGCTCATCAGAGACTTTTATTGGAGCACAATCTTTCTATTCCAAGTCGGATTGAGGCCCCCTCCTCCTGGTACTGGCTTGAAAGAGAGGCTTTCACTACGTGAACCTTTACCCAGTGGACAGGGCACTTCATGTTGAATTTCCGGGATTAAATCAATGCGAATCTTAGATGGCAGGTGCAAAGGTAAAAGTGAATTGTTAAAAGTAAAAGTGGAGTTGCCACCAACCCTTCACGGCGACGACCTATTTGTGTGGACCTAATTCAAATCAAGTGGAATATTTGACCTACCCCCCAATTTTGGGTGATTAACCGGCGCGTGATCAGTGGACGTGAAGAATCGGCAAGGCCCTCTTGATCTATTGGGGCCTATAAAAACAAGGGATTTGTGCTCATTCGGGGTACAACAATTTTAGAGATACAGTGGTTCGTGCGTACGTGCAGAAGTCCTTTCTTGCACTTGGTGGTTTCAAGTCTACTGTGGGAGCTACTCTGTCGTGTATACAGAGGGGAGGCTTCTCAGTGAAGGGCTATGAGCACTATAGTGTAAAAGAGTAGCTTGGATTCTTCTTCTTTTCTGTGAGTCAGTGTGGTTGATTGTGTTCTATTCTCTTGAGAAGATCTTACCATTTGTATTGTTCTGAGTTAATCTGCATATCAGTGGTCCTTATGCTGATAGGAAGAAACTTTTGTATTGGAGTATTTACTATTAAGGTGGTTTGTTAGCCCTAAGCTTGTGGCTTGTTAGTCCTAAATTTGTACCTTAGGCATCTCTCTGCCCAACATTGTAATCCCCTGATTTGAATCAAGAAGTGTACGGTCTTCCTTGGTCATTTATTGTTCACATTTTTTGAAGTACTTACCACTCTGTGCAATCCATGTTATCTACCTGCTCACAGAAATGTTAAAGGGTATACTTCCCTAAAGAGAACCCCCCTTGAGTAGGCGACGTACTGGAAGAGTTAATCTTTAATTGTTACTCTTGTTAAAAGCGGATACCCCAGTACCTCCTCTACACACATGCATACATACACACATATAATCCGATTTTTATTTTGAAGTTTTTGTTTTACATCAAATATATAAAAATAGGATTAGGGTTTTAGAGTTAAATATTTAAGATTAGGGTTTTAAATAGGATTAGGGTTTTAAGGTTAAATATTTAAGATTAGGGTTTTAGGGTTTTAGGTCTAGATATTTAAGATTAGGGTTTTAGGGTTTAGATTAGATTTAAGTCTAAGTCTTTCTGATTAGGGTTTTAGAATTTTAATACGTAGATAACATATATACACAAACACACATATACATATAATACATACATACATGTAGATACACATGCATACAAAAATATACATATTTTAGATTTAAATCTTTAAGCTTAGGGTTTTAGGGTTATAACACCTACATAACATATATGCACACATACACATACACATGTAATAGATATATACATGTATATACACATGTATACAGAAATATACATATTTTAGGTCTAGATATTTAAGACTAGGGTTTTAGGGTTTAGTATTTCAGATTTAAATCTAGGTCTTTCTGATTAGGGTTTTAGGATTTTAATACTTAGATAACATATATACACAAACACACATATACATATAATACATACATACATGTAGATACACATGCATACAAAAATATACATATTTTAGATTTGAATCTTGAATATTAGGGTTTTAGGGTTATAACACCTACATAACATATATGCACACATACACATACACATGTAATACATATATACATGTATATACACATGTATACAGAAATATACATATTTTAGGTCTAGATATTTAAGATTAGGGTTTTAGGGTTTAGTATTTCAGATTTAAGTCTAAGTCTTTCTGATTAGGGTTTTACGATTTTAATACGTGGATAACATATTTACACAAGCACACATATACATATAATACATACATACATGTAGATACACATGCATACAAAAATATACATATTTTAGATTTAAATCTTTAAGATTAGGGTTTTAGGGTTATAACACCTACATAAGATATATGCACACATACACATACACATGTAATACATATATACATGTATATACACATGTATACAGAAATATACATATTTTAGGTCTACATATTTAAGATTAGCGTTTTAGGGTTTAGTATTTCAGATTTAAGTTCTAAGTCTTTGTGATTAGGGTTTTAGGATTTTAATACGTAGATTACATATATACACAAATACACATATACATATAATACATACATACATGTAGATACACATGCATACAAAAATATACATATTTTAGATTTAAATCTTTAAGATTAGGGTTTTAGGTTTATAACACCTACATAAGATATATGCACACATACACATGCAGATGTAATGCATATATACATGTATATACACATATATACAGAAATATACATATTTTAGGTCTACATATTTAAGATTAGGGTTTTAGGGTTTAGTATTTCAGATCTAGAATCTTAAGATTAGGGTTTTAATTAAATATATATAATTAAATATATAAAAGTAGGATTACGTAAGGAAAAAAAATCTGAATATAAATAAATATATATATAAAATATGATAATTATATACATAAATAAATATAAAAAGAACTAGTGTTTTAAATAATTTAATTAAATATATAAAATTAAAAATATAAAATTAAATATATAAAAATAGGATTACGTAAGGAAAGAAATTGAATATATAAATAAATATATATATAAAATAAGATAATTATATACATAAATAAATATAAAAAGAACTAGTGTCTTAAATAATTGAATTAAAAATATATAATTAAATATATAAAATTAAATATATAAACATAGGATTACGTAAGGAAAAAAAATCTGAATATATAAATAAATAAATAAATAAATAAATAAATAAATATATATATATATATATATATATATATATATATATATATATATATATATATATATATATATATATATATATATATATATATATATATATATATATATATATATATATATATATATATATATATATATATATATATATATATATAATAAGATAATTATATACATAAATAAATATAAAAAGAACTAGTGTTCTAAATAGTTTAATTAAATATTTATAATTAAATATATAAAATTAAATATATAAAAATAGGATTACGTAAGAAAAAAAATCTGAATATATAAATAAATATATATATAAAATAAGATAATTATATACATAAATAAATATAAAAAGAACTAGTGTTTTAAATTATTTAATTAAATAATTTAAAACACTAGTTCTTATCATATTTTATTATATAGATAATAAAATATGATAAGAACTAGTACTTTAAATAAATAAATGAAATATATATGATTAAATATATAAAAATAGGTTTAAATTTAAGCATTTTAATTAGAGTGAATGTATATACAATACACAAACACACATACTTATATACCTATCTATATTCACATATATATACATATACACATATATATACACATGCATACATATATATACATGTTTTAGTTCTAGGTCATTTGGATTAGGGTTTTAGGGTTTTAACATGTACATAACATATATACACACATACACATACACATATAATACATATATACATGTATATACACATGTGTATAGAAATATACATAATTTAGGTCTAGATCTTTAAAATTAGGGTTTTAGGGTTTAGGCATACATATAACTTAATTAAGAGGAGAAAAATCTGAATAAATAAATAAAATATATATAAAATAGGATCAATCAAGAAAAAATCCGAATATATAGATAAAATAGGATAGCTATATAGATTAGGGTTTTAAAACTACGATTTTTAGTTTTTTTTGGTATTTAAGTATTTAGGTCTTTAAGAGTTAGATTTTTAGGTTTAATAAAAAAAACAAATGTTCTAAAATGTTCTAAAATGTCCATATTGTAGCATATGGCTTCTTTGGATCCTGAAGAGAGAATGGCATGTTCTTGCACACAGTGCAAGTATCAAATTTATCGGAAACGACGGATTTGTACTACACATGTTAGAGAGTATGGATCCTTTGATAGAGGTCGACTGGAAAACCTATGCTATCATTTGCATGGTCCCCCAGGTGAGCAGATGGACCCAAACGACATTGCACCGATAACCTCTCGTGGACAAAAGAGAGCAACAAAGGACTTAGACGTAGAAGCAAGCACTAATAATATTACACAGAATGAACATATGGAAGAGATGCTTGAATCATTTTATGAGATGGACGAAGATCATGATGGTGAAGAAGGTGTCGATGAGAGTTTCATGGACACAAGAGAAATTCCACGATTAGAAGTTGATGAAGAATATGAAAACATGCGAAGATTAGCTCGTTTATCACTTTACAATGGAGCAAAGATATCTGTACTACGTGCTTCACTCGCGATGCTCATCTGCAATCCATTTATGGATGGTCAGATAGTTGCTGGCATGAAACGGTTGTCCATTTTTCATGAACTCCCTTATTGGAGTGAATTGGTGATCAATCATTTGGTAGACCTGATGCATATTTTCAAGAATATGGGAGAGATGCTTTGGAAAGCTTTGATCGAAAAGAAAGAAAGCAAAGCACAAAGGGACGACCTAGAAGAGCGAGGTCGTATGCGAGAGTTGTGGGCAATTACTAAGCCCAACGGAACACTATCCTTACAAAGAGCTCCTTGGGTGCTTCGTAGGATCGAAGAGCAACAAGTGAAGAAAACAATTTCAGAGTTTCGTACACCTACTGGATGCATGAGATGTCTAAAGATTGCTTTCACACGAAACGACGATCTTGCAGGACTCAAGTCTCATGATTGGCACAAGTTCTTACAGTTTGTGCTCCCTGTAGCCCTAAAAGATTGTCTTTCAGAGGATGTACGAAAAACCATTTATAAAATTAGTTCTTTAGTACGGTGGATATCTTCTAAAGAGATAAATAGAGATAGCATAGAGAGTGCGAAACTCAATGCTATCGAGGCTGTTTGTATGGTAGAGAAATACTTTCCCACAAGTATTCTCACTATTCAACTTCATTTATTGGTTCATGTAGTAGATGAAGTTGCAATAGCAGGAACTGTCCATAGTCGATGGATGTTCTTCTTAGAGCGCTTTATGAAGACATTAAAAGGGTTTGTTCGACAGAGAGCACGTCCAGAGAGTAGCATGGCAGAGGGATGGCTTGTACAAGAATCTCTTGTATCCATTACTGAGTTTCTACGTATATTGGATCCCGAAATGCCTCGCTTATGGAGCAATGATGAAGATGTTCGTCTCATAGGCGATGAACCACAAGGTAAAGGATTACAAAGAAAAATGGATGTAGCTTTCAGAGAGAAGGCAATGAAGTTTTGCATAGTTAACTCTGAGCATATGCAAAAGTGGTTAGAAAGGTATGAACTTGCCAAGGAAACTAACGCAAAGGAAAGAGCTCAGTTTCGAAGAAATCATTGCACTGGATTTTTGCCTCTTCCAGAAAATCTTCGACCTCTCCCACCTTTTCCAATGAGCAGATGGCTAGATGCAGCGGTTTCACAGGCAAAGGCAGCGGGTGAAGATATCTCTGAAGAAGAAGACAAACTCGCAAAAGGATGTGATTGGGAGTATATCAAATACGGTGCATGGTCTCATGGACGACACTTTCGAATCCCACGAATCGATCAAAGCCGGTCTACTTTTGATAGTGGAGTGATGGTGAATTTTTGCAAAAAAGTAGAGCGAGTGCAAGAGATGATAATGCTCTAGAAGGCGAGTTAGATTATTGTGGTGTGATTCAAGACATCTTGAAACTATCTTTCAGAAAGTTTGATTACTTTGTTTTTGACGTGAAATGGTTCAAAGTAGTCACCTCTGGAAGAAACGCAACAATGAGACGAGATAAGAGCGGTTTGCTTCAATTCCACTCCACAAGATTATGGACAGATGAAAGGGATACATTTGTACTTCCCGAACACTGTGAGCAAGTTGTTTTTATACCAGATTCAAAAGACCCAGAGTGGCTATTTGTTTTACAAGTCGCTCCACGTAGTAGAAGAATTTTTGAAAATGCAGATGTAGAAGAAAGTCCATCTTTAGTGGACTCAGAGATTCATTCGATAGTTGAGGAGGAAGAGATCATTGTTTGAGAAGAAGAGGTCATTGAAGAAGAGGTCATTGTTCGAGAAGACGAAGCAATAGACGATGATCAGGAGGAAACCAGCATAGCAAGCAATCTAGAAGCCATCAATTTAAGTCTCGGTGCATCGGATCTTGAGGTTTGTCTCCTAGCTTTGTGACTCTAGCACGACCATCTTTGCAGCTATCTCCTACTGGGTCTACTAGTAGACATGTGCGTTTGACACCTCAGCGCAATACAGGGTCTGGCCCGTATCGTAGATCGAGGTCACGCTCTGGAGCACGAGGTTCTAGGAGTGGATCTACAGGTAGGTCTGGAGGCGGAGGAGGCAGTTGTTGTGGAGGCAGTGCGACGGACGTTGTGTCGCCCGCTTGTACTCCTAGGACGAGTACCTCAGATGTCGGTACGCCATGCAGTATACCACATAGTACACCACGTAGTACACCAGGAGCTCCGGTGATGGATGCAGTTGGCAAAGCAATGCATGCACGCATATGACAGCTTTGCTCCATCCAGTTTGAACACTCCATCATGCTGAATGGAGTGAACAGGATAAAGATCGGAAGAATTATATCACACAGACCATTTACCAGGAGTTTCGACCAGCCTATTGACAGTGGATTGTCAGTTCAGAGTGGATTCTGCATACCGCACGTGAGGTTATGTCGCATCAACGATCCGAGGCTCGTGATGCATTCAGAGAAGGCTTACCAAAGCCTGTGTGGTTAGATGCTGAGGAGTGGGACATGATTCGTGATGAGAAGCAGCAGACTCCTGATCGATATCGCCAGCAGCGAAATGCCGCAGCCACACATGTAGACACGATTGGACCGTCACATTTGGGCAGCAGCAGATATGACACGACACCTATACGGACTCTTTGGTACCGACGCCTATACACTGATGCCTATACCGACTCTTTGGTATCGACGCGGAAACCGACCTTTACACCGGCGTCGCGTGAGGTCATGTCGATTTTCAGTTCAGAGTAGATTCTGCATACCGCACGTGAGGTCATGTCGCATCGATGATCCGAAGCTCGTGATGCATTCAGAGAAGGCTTACCAAAGCTTGTGTGGTTAGATGCTGAGGAGTGGGACATGATTCGTGATGAGCAGCAGCAGATTCGTGATAATGCACGATATGCATTGCTTCTATGTATATACATGTGGATATGAGTATGTGTGTTTATGTATGTATGTATATATATGAGAGAGAGAGAGAGAAAAGAGTGAGACTAGAGGTACAAATACATGCCTACACACACATATACATCATACATGCACATTTACACACATATACACATACATGCACATTTCTACACACACATACACATGTATGCAGTTACACACATATAATGAATGCACATAGACACATACACAATACTCACATACACGTACACATACTCACATACATATACACATGCATAATCATATGTACACACATATAGACTCATATAATCATATTTACATGCATATATACACACACATGCATATGCACATATAGATACACATACATACAACACATGCATACACATAAATAAATAAATAAATAAATAAATAAATCCTATTTCAAAAATCCTAAATTGAAAACACTAATTTTGATATTAGGGTTTTAAAACCCCTAATTTAAAAACTTTAATTCAACCTTTTAGGCATATGTTTGAAGTATATGTACACATTGCATCTATTCCTCCGACGTCCTACTAGAGAGATGCCTCTCCTCCCAACCTTATGCCTCTATATATAGCTACTCCAATCAACGAGTATCATAATACATATATAAAGATATATACACATCATGTACATACACATACATAAATATAAAATGGAGTAGATATATTATGCATCACACATACATGCCTAAATGCACACATAAATATATATATATATATATATATATATGTGTGCGTATACATTATTACATGTACACATTTACACATAGACATATATACATATATACATGTACAAATCACATATACACGCGTACATGCACACATAAACATAAATATACATGCATACATATTTACATGTACATATTTACACATAGACACATATACATTTATACATGTACACAATTATAAACACTTGCATCTACTACATGAATACATGAATATTTTACATAAATGCATATGCATATATACACATATGCATACTAACACATGTATACATATATCACACACATGCAAACACATACATATACATGAATTACATATATATGCATACTAACATATGTACACATATAATACACATGAAAACACACACATATGCATACATACATGATAAAAATTTGCTCCTCGAAGATAAAGCTATATATAAAATAATTAGGAATACCTCCGAGCTTCATGTTCTAACTCAAAAGAACATGATTTCATCTCTCTAGTAGGATTCATCGTTATTCAAGTTAATAAAAAAATCTATTATCTGATATCCATTCAGAAGCTTCAAGTTATTGATCGATAACTAGAGTAAAATTTACTATCTAATCTGCTCATATGTTTTCATTATTGCCATCATTTTGGTAAGACATCAATATAGTCTCATCTTCATTATCCTTATTGATTTCATTTATTTCTTCTATTGTTAAATCTATGTTCTCATAAATCACATCATCTATTGATGGATTAATATCTATTTCTGGTAATTCCTCTTCCTCATCAGTAAAATCAGCATGTAGAGAATTATCCTCTTCATAAAAAAGATTAGTATCATTATCACGTATAATGATTCTAATTTCTCTTTCAAATGTTGGTGTATCAGTATCTGATGTTGAACCATGAAGAGGACTTTCTTCGATCTCTCTAACAATAAACTATTCAAACAATGACCTACCTCTAGGTTGCACATGAATGACTTGCCACCAAGGATGAGAATCTGGGTTTTTATAAGAAAATGCTTGTTCAATATGCCTAGGAAGAATATATGGTTCTTTAGTAGATCGCATTACCTTGGAAGAATGAATTGCCCAAAACCCATATAATTCCTTTCTTAATGTGGAATTAATAGCTTTATACTCGGCACGAAACCAGTCAACCTTCAAAATGACCTATCAAAATATATAACAACAAAAACCCATTATTAGGTGCTTAAAAAAATAACTAACTCTATCATAAAAAATATAAACTTTTTTCTACCTATTTGAATGTACAAAATGAAACTTCGTAGAAACCAACAATAGTTCATACATAACCAAGTTCCCTATCTATAAGGTTCGTGTCTTTTGAGCTAGCACGTGATAGTTGCTTGAAAGAAGCAACAATACTAGAATCCTCTGTTTTACGTAAAGAATCAATGGCTTTGATTCTAATATGTTGTCCAAAAGCCCACATATTAGTGAACATTCGAGCCTGCAAAATAAATTCAATTAGTAAATAGAAACTAATACACATATATAAAAAAATAAAATATTACTTTAATAAATTTATCTTTCGTTCACAACCTATCATTAACTCTCTTTGCTCATCTGAGATTTCTTCATTATTTGCATTGGCGCGTTGCAAACGACTATATAGCCAATTTGTGAAAGAAGATATATTTATAATCTCATTATTATCAAGATTACGTCTATATCTTTTGTTTTTTTGCCTTTTACTTCGGAGATTTTGAAGTTCTTCGTACTTGCTAAGGAATGCTTGCATGCATTGGCTATTATATGCTACAAAAGGAGAAACATCATTTTTTTCTTGAAATGTAAATAAGAAAGGAACTCCCTTACCTGATAATACCTCATCTATTGTTTTTGAAGAAGACTCGTTGCTCCATGCACGTGAAGCTTCTTCATGAACCCTTTCAAGGTACTCACTAACGTAATACATGCACTCTTCAAGCATCCAACCCTTTGCCATGAATCCTTCTGGTTTCCTTCTTTGTCGCACATAACCTTTTAATATTCTCGTAAATTGCTCAACCCAAAACATCCATCGAGTGTTGACAACACTTGCAATCTCTATTTCATCTACAAGATGGACTAATAAATAAACTTGAATATCAAAAAATGAAGTAGGAAATTCTTTCTCCATCAAACATACTAGCTCTTTGCATTCATGTTTTTTTTTGTGGGATCAAGTTTTTGTCAATCTCTTTGGATGTAATCTAGCTATACATTTCATAAAAACAATTATAAAGAAATTAATTAAAAAATAAAAGATATCCAATATTCATACATATTAAATATAAAAGTATCATAATTACCTTATAGGTAATCCAAGATGATAGATCACATCTCCTACTCCTTTAGTTGTACATCCATCAATAACCAAAGGTAAAATATGTTTCAAAAAGTTATGCTATTCGTGGGTCTTTAACCGAGATAAGCTCTTATCATCCATAGTAAACATGTTTTGAAAAGATGCTCCATATCCTGTAGGAGTCTTAATCAATTGAATTCTATTGTTGATAGTTTGTATCTCTTTTGTTGTAAGTACCCAAGGAGCAGGTGCATAAGTCGTTTCTTGTCGATGTCTATCAAAAACTGGCCATAACTTTGGTTTGGATTTTTGATCTTTCAAATCATTACTTGATGCTATGGTATCTTGTATTCCAAGAAGATGATGCCATAGTGAATAACCAATATTTTTTAATATATGCATAGGATCAAGAAGATGACATACTTTTAACTCTTTCCAATACTCCAAAAAATACCATATTGATATGTTCTCTACGAGTGCCAATTTTCCTTTACCTCTCTTCACATACTCATTATCTGAAACATCACTGAAGATTTTTGATTCTAGATCTATCAGAGGTCCATCTCTCCATTTTTTATACCAATCCATAGGCGTCATAGGTTTTGGACACTGGCCTATTTCAAGCTTTCCATTAAAATGTATCACTTCTCTTTTAGATCTTAATGGATGATCATCAGGAAAGAATCATCGATGTCGAAGATAAATATTTTTGTTGAGATTCTTACTATAGATTGATCTCAACCAATCACCACAATATGGACAAGCTTTATAACCCTTAGTAGATATTCTTGCATCATGAAAATGATAAAAATATAATTAGATTAAATCATATTTATTTACATGCATATTGAATAAAAAAATTACATCAATACTTGAACAAACACCATATCCTGGAAAATCGTGAATAGTCCAAGCCACAATACCATGAACCGTAATATGTTTTTCATTGATGCTTTTCGATACATCAATGAAAATAATACCTCTCCATAACTCTTGGAGATCGCCAATGAGAGGAGCAAGATATATATTCATACCTTTAACTTGTCTTTTGCCTCAGATTAAAAGTGAAAGCATTAAATGTTACTTTTTAATGCTAAGATATGGCAAAAGATTGTAGTTTATGACTACCACTGGCCATGTTGACCATTTACTAGATTTCATGGAGAATGGATTAACCCCATCTAATGCAACTCCTAACTTTAGATTCTATGGATTTTGTGCAAATTCTGGCCATGTAGAATCAATATGCTAAAAAGCAACACTATCATGAGGAATTATGAGTATTCCATCAGTACTTTTGTGATCATGTCCCCAAGTCAAAAGCCTTGATAATTCGGGGCTTTGAAACATATGTCTAATGTGTGGAGCCAATGGAAAATGTCTCAATACCTTTCTTGGGATTTTACCTTCTTTGCTCTTATATTGAGGAGATTGACATTTGGGACATGTCAAAGAGTCTGCATATTAACCTCTATATAAAATACAATCATTAGGACATGCATGTATACATTGATAATCTATACCAAGATTGTTGATTATCTTCTTCATTTCATCATGTGAGGTAGGAAGAATATTCTGACTTGGTAAAAACTTTTAAGATAATAACCTGTAAGCTCATCAAAAAAAGATATATTAAAAAAGTTGAATAAATATATATATATATATATATATATATATATATATATATATATATATATATATATATATATATATATATATATGCATACAATTTGATATATGTGTATGCTTATGTGCATCTTTCAAAATCTTTGCAAAAAATTTGATTGTTTTCGATCGCAGGATACGATTGTTTGTTTTGGAGGATATGAAGTATGCACCTTCATTGAATGATTTGTTGGTTCCATCATATGTTCAGTTTGAAAGTCTGAGAAGCCAGTTTATAATTGCTATTCACAGAATTTGGCACTGTTTATAGGCCATACAATGGTAACCTGGATGAATCGCATGCACACAGGTTACTCAAGATAGAGCAACCTGATTATAATGGAATAGTGTGAGCAGGATTCTTGGGGTATGTAGTAAACCTCTTGCATGTCAATGATGAGCATGTGAGCTTTAGGATACAAAGTGGAAATCATGGTGGCTTCAGAGGACCACTTTTATACAGCTTGTTCAAAGAACTTCAGGTTTATAACACTGAAGTTCCTTGAACAAGCTGTATAAAAGTGATCCTCTCAAGCCACCATGATTTCCACTTTGTATCCTAAAGTTCAGATGCTCATCATTGACATGCAAAAGGTTTATGGCATATCCCAGGAATCGTGCTGGCACTAGTCCATTATAATCAGATTTCTCTATCTTGAGTAACTTCTGTGCATGCGATTCATATGGGTCACCATTGGATGGCCTATAAACAGTGCCAAATTCTTTGAATAGCAATTATAAATCAGCTTCTCACACTTTTAAACTGAACATATGATAGAATCGACAAATCATTCAATGAAGGTACATACTTCATATCCTCCAAGACAACCAATCATATCCTGCCATTCAAACAATCAATTTTTTCGCGAATATTCTGAGAGATGCATTAATAGTTTTAAAAGATGCGTGGACAAAAAGTGTCCATTCAATTCAAGTTCTTGTTCTTACCTTATCTAAAGTAAAAATAAAAACCTACATTGGATGGACACTTTTTGTTCACCTATCATTTAAAATTATGTTTCCATCCTTCAAAATGTGTGTATATGTATGTGTATGTTTATATGTGTGTGTATGTTTATATATACATGTATTTATAAATAAATATATATATATACATATATATATATATATATGTACATACATATACATATATATATATATATATATATATATATATATATATATATATATATATATATATATATATATATATATATATATATATGCATATATATAAATAGATAGAAAATTGAAAATTATACCTTAATAGTGTTGAAAAAGATACATTACTCCATCCAAAATGATTTTGAAGTTTGAGAATAAGTAAGCTCCCACTTATTCGTGTCAAACGACTTCCTTCATATACATGCTTTAGACATTCCTCTCGAATGTTGTGGAGGAATATCATCAACATCATATGTTGGAATCTACACATATAAGTAAAATTCATTAGTATTCCATAAATGAATAATAAGTAAACTTTAAATATAAAATTAAGTATATAACTTATTAAATATGGATAGAAAAGTTTTATTCTCTCTAGCTAAAAGGTGCTCTTGGAGGTCTACACCATCCATAATTCACTAATAGTTCATCACCGGCATGTAATGTATTAATAGCATTGACAACTATGTATCTTGATACATCTCTACTCATGTATGGTGATTCATGACTATTTTCACACTGCTCAAATGTGCAATTAGTCCTTGAACTATTATGTAACCCTCGACTACTATTTATTGAACCTGCTATATTTCAATGTGTCATCAATATATAATCTTTCATTTTCTGCATGTAAAATCCTTCTAGTAGTAAGGGATGCTACGTTCAAGCATTTTTCCATAAGTACTCATGCTTTGAACATAACATGAAAGTCGATACTAATCTCCCCATCCATATATAGGACCACAGAATGACATAAGAGTGACTTCAGAGTTCGGAGGCACATACAAATCCTCTACAGTAAAGAGACAACGACCAACATTAGTAATAGTGGATGGAGCAATCATATAGCGATTACCCCAAAAGTTAAAAAACTCTCCATCTAAAGGAAGTGGTCCTCTATTCAATCCTCCATATCTTCTTCTATCATATGTTTGTACTAAAGAACGATCGCGAGCTGGCAATGGATAATGTCCAGCCGTTTGAATCTCTAAACCAGGAGGTAAAGGATCTCTAGAAACCTCTGCTTGTAATTGATGAACAGCAAGTCCATAACGTGTACAAGGTATATTAACATTATGAGAAAAATTATCATCATCATCATCATCGAGCAAGTATTCCTGTATATCAACAGTAATTTGATTTTTTATATGGTTTTTAAATAAAATAATGATATTAATATATATAAAAAATACATACCCAAGCATTATCACGTTGACTAGGTGATGGTGCATGCTCAAAAGTACCAAACTGTGCATCATGTTCAATACATTCCAATCATGGTCTTGGATACGTGCCATAACAAGAGTTACACCAACATATAATATGCTCTTGATAGTAAACTTCATCATAAACCCTATCAGAGGACACATGTGAAGTCGTTGCATGGGTAGGAGGTGGTGGAGTACCCTCTGATTGATCAAAATCTATACATAACAAGAAACAAAAAAAAAATATAAGTTATGTATCCATCAAATATATTTAAAATTAAATTTTTGATATACTTACAGTATATAGACGTTGCACGATGAGCAGACGGTGGTGGAGTTTCATCTGATTGATCAGAATCTACAACTAATGGTATTTGATATTAATAATCTTATTATCTACATACACAAAAAATTCACATATACATATTTACACATACACACATATTCACATATACATATTTACACATACACACATATTCACATATACACAACTACACATTATTGTGGGATAAATGCATGGATTTTGTATGAATGAGTGTATATACATGCATGTGTGTGTACATATATATGTGGATATGTATATGTGTGTTTATGTTCTATGTATGTATATGTGTATATGTATACATATATGTATGTGTATATGTTGCATGTATGTGTATGTGGGTATGTGTATGTGTATGTGTGTGTATATATGTGTATGTATCCTGTTTTCTTTTTCTGTTTGAGATTAAATTAACAGGAGATATTCTATGGTGGAAAAAAATAAGAGGCGACCTAACATACCACCTCAGACATGGCAGTTTTTCCTTAGAGAGCTATGTCTTCAGGAGTCATTTACTCAGCAAAAGGTACACAAATTAATAGTTTATATTTATAATTTTTATATCGTTTAGTAATTTTTTACAGTTAATTTATGTATTTGTTTCTTAAATAAATAGACTGTTGCAAAGAAGAGAGTGGAGTCGGGCCACACATCGCACCTAGGCCAAATGGGCCATAATGGTTTTGTAGCTACATTTGGAAGTATATGTGTTATTGTGAGTATATTTTTTATTTTAGTTAAAATGCAAGCAACTAATCTTTTTTATTTGTTTCAATGCAGCACAAATATTATGGCCGATATCCTACGAAACATGAGATCGAGTATGCTACACATTTTTGATATCGGTGTCGGAGCGAGTATATGCGAGATCATCCTGATGCCTTTGTGAGTATTATTAAATTTTATATAATTATTTTATTTTTATGAATGGTTTAATTGTTTTATTTATTTATGTCTGTTATATGTAATACAGTATTATTATGGAGAGACACATATGGATGAGGTGGAGAGACAGATAGAGGAGGGACAATCTCGATTGTCATAGGGTGATCATGACGATGAGGATGAGGATGATCAGGATGATCATGATACTGCTGCTGATGATGATAATGATCATGATGATGATGATGATGATCATGGTGAGGATGATTAGGATTTTAGTTGATTATGACATTGGATTATATGTATTTACATTGATATATATATATATATATATATATATATATATTATCTATATATTTTTCATTTCAGTTATGTTTTGAATTGTGTGTATGGTATTAAGTAATGAAGAGTCTTGTTCTATTGATTGTTATAATTGTTTATATTAAGCATCTATTTTATTGCTTTAGTTATATAATTCAATCATATGTGTGTACCTAAGTGTATATGTATGTGTGTGTATATGTATGTATGTGCATGTGTATGTGTGTGTATATGTATGTATGTGCATGTGCATGTGTAAGTGTATATGTGTGTATGAGTATTTGCATGTGCATGTGTATGTGTGTGTATATGTATGTGCATGTATATGTGTAACTCTATGTGTATATGTATGTATGTGCATGTACATGTGTATATGTAGGTATGTGCATGTATATGTGTGTATATGTGTATGGGTGTGTATATGTATATGTGCATGGATATGTGTATATGTGTGTATGTGCATGTATATGTGTATATGTATATGTGTGTATGTGCATGTGTATATGTGTTTTAATACTTTAATTATATAATTCGTTCATATGTGTCTACCTAAGTGTATATGTATGTGTGTGTATATGTATGTCTATGTATATGTATGTATGTGCATTTGTATGTGTGTGTATATGTATGTATGTGCATGTGTAAGTGTATATGTGTGTATGAGTATGTGCATGTGCATATGTATGTGTGTGTATATGTATGTGCATGTATATGTGTAACTCTATGTGTATATGTGTGTATGTGCATGTATATGTGTATATGTAGGTATGTGCATGTGTATATGTGTGTGTACGTATGTGCATATATATGTGTATATATGTGTATAATGTATGTATATGCATGTGTATATGTATGAAACATGCATGTATATGTGGATGCATTTCCATTTGCATCCATGTGCATGCATGTGAATGTGCATGCATGTGGATGTGCATATTCATGTATTTGCATATCTGTTAATGTGCGTATGTGTAAATATATATATATGCAATAATGCATGCATGTAAGTCTTTTTATGTGGTTGTAGAACTGTTTGTGGATATGCATGTGTATATTTGTGTATTTCTAAGTGTATGTGCACATGTATCTATGTGTATATATGTGTGTGTATGTGCATGTGTATATGTGTATATGTGTATATGTGTGAAAGTGCATCTTCATCATGTATAAGTGTATAAGTGCATATCAATAAGTGTGAGTATGCTATCTAATGAAAATAACACAATTCAAATGATATACAAAGAATAGAAATTGTACTTACAATAGTTAGCCATAATTTTTGCTTGGTTAGTTTCTTGAATAACCTACAATAAAGAGAGAAGGAAGAGAGAGAGAGAGAGAGAGAGAGAGAGAGAGAGAGAGAGAGAGAGAGAATTCAAAGAGAGAGAGAGAGAGAGAATTCAAAGAGAGAGAGAGAAAATTCAAAGAGAGAAAGATGTAGAAAGAGAAAAACAGAGACAGAGGGAGAGAATAAGAGGGAGCTTAGGCAAAACAACAATTCTACATATACTTGCTTCAGCTCCTAAGCGTACTGCAATTGCGAACGTTGGAGAGCTCTTCGATCAGATGCGTGAAAATGCCAATCAAAGAGCCTCCCACATTTTAATTTTTTTTTCGTTAATAGACCATTGTGTAAGCGATGTTACGCGTCGAGTTGGCATTGCATAAGCGACATGTTTTAACGTCGCTTATGCGATGCCAAAAGTGTCACTTATGCGATGTAAAAAAGTGTTGCTTATGCGATGCTATTTAAAACCGTGCTGTTAGCCACTCTCTATGCGAGCATCACAGACCCCCTCATGCCACAAGTCGCAAAAAACATCATTTGGTTCATCATTTAATCGACGGTGCACACACGACGCTCAGTACGACGCATTTTGCACTTTTATAGTGATGAAATTGTGTCGTCTTAACCATCCCTGTACGCCCGTATTCCTTGTAGTGTGCTCTAATACCACTGTTGGGTGTGTGTAGAAGTGCGAGAGACATAGAGAAGCACACACAAGGAGCACAAACGCAGCAAGACACACGGAAAAGACGATGGCTGGAGTAGCTCTCTCTATTGACGATAAACTGAACTGAAGTAAGAGTTGAATGATATCCCTAAGTACAAAGTACCACCATATATGAGAGTATCAAGTATGTGGTAACATGGGGAAAAAACCTCTAGCCAGCACTAGAGTAAAAAGTGCCCACATAGAAGGAAAAGGTTCACATCAAAGCTACTCGAGGAACACATAAATATAACAACTACATGTGTTTACATGGAGTGGGCATTTAGCATTAACTCCAACACTCCCCTTAATGTGAATGTCCGCATAGGGAGTAAGTGTAGAGGATTTGGAGTGAGTAAAAATATATTGGTTCTCTTCAAGATGACTGAATGATCGGACTTGGACTTGCACCACCTTTGTTTGCTCACCCTCAAGAACAAGTCACGATCAGCACATGCCAAGACTAAACAAAAGAGAGATTAGATCTTACGTAAAGATTACTCAGTTAAACAAAATGTGGTTGATCCATTGGTTGGTTGAATCTAGAGGCGTGCAAAATTTCCATGTCGAGATGTTGGGGAAGCATTGCACTTTGCGTGCAAATTTTTTTTGTCGAGATGTTGGGAAAGCATGGCCACTTCTATGCGTTGATTGTTCAGACAAAACTCTATCTCTGCTTCGGCTCTGTCTACATCTGATTTAGATGTAATCGGTAATCTTGTAGTCCATTCTAGAGCAAGATATATGCGACTGCCACATAGAATAGTTAGTGCATGGCTGAATTCACGGCCGACAAGCCTGGCAATGGCAAAATGTGCTTCTTGTGTCTTCAGCATGCTTGATGGTGTGATTTTAGGATGCTTTGCTCTTCGTGCGGAAAGTGGCTGTTTCCTTATGTGGAACATTGCTATGCCGGTCAAGAGTATGATGGTTGCATACTGGACGGAAAACAAGAGGATACAACACTACGACCCAAAAATAGAAGGCGCGGCATAGAAAAGAAAATGGCGCCAGAGAAGGAAACAACGATAACTATGAACAGTGTCGACGTTGCAAGCACAGAAGCATAGAAGTTGGAGATGTTGAGGCTGAAAGGGTTTATTGTGTGCACCGCACACGTTGGAAGCTTGCGAAAATCACAAAGTTGAAGCGCAAGGACCAAAGAGGGAAGGGTCGGTGGCTAAATAAGGTTCCTAAACGCGCGCCAAGAAAGAGGCTTTTGATACCATGTGGAAATTTCAGTTACACAGAGAGGAGAGAGACACTCGGAGAAGACAACACACTCAAGAGACAAAAGTCCGTTCTATGTATTAATTCACGTATTAGATTTTTATAGATTCCATTCATATGTCGTTACATGTGTTTAGATGGAGCGGGCATTCCGCATTAACTCCAACATGTGCTGGGTGCGACGATGATCATGATCTCCTGAATACAACCTTCGGGCTAGCGCCGGTGGAAAGATCGCCTTCTTCGTATGGATTGATTGAGATCTTTGGTGCAGGTGGTATTCTCCATACTGATTCGGTGGTATTTCTGCTTTGATAAGTCCTGAACGTCAAACATGGAGAGAATACCGCCAATGATCCGAGCTATTTGAGGAGGGGAGATGCAGAGGAGATAAAGGTATTGTCTGTTCGTGTACGATCAGTACCTAAAGCAGGATGTGACGCTGGTTAGCTTGCTGGCTCAAGCGCTGTATCCGAGGTTCAATGGCGGTCTTAAGCAGCGCAAAACGGCGTTGTCAAACATCGGATAGAAGTAGCCATGCGCAAGAAATTGGAAGCGACTTCCATGGACTCATGTAATACCATCTTGCATCAGTGGATGTATCAATCTCCTGAAAATAAGACTGTCGTACAGAAGAACGATGTCATATAGATAGGGATTGTTGAGTTGACCGGCTCAACCTTCGTTCCGATTACGCGGAGGAAATCCGTGAAGTATTGTTTTCATAATGTAGACCTTATCCTTTCTTCCGATTAAGCGGAGGAAATACGTGTCGTTTTGATATTGTAAAGGTGGACTTGATGTTGAAATGCATCGCGAGTGATGAACATGCAATGAATGGGTTTCGCCTTTGAATTTAATAATTTGTGCATACACTTTCTAGTTATCGTCGATTTGCATGTGCACTTCGCTTTGGTGATCAGCACCATGAGGTCCCACTTGTGATTTGGCTTCTAAGGTTTGCGCTTTGTTCCTAATGTCATTTGCTCGACTTCTTCACCATATGCACTGTGTGATTGATGGGCGATCTCCCCTCTATTCGTTCGGCTA
Organism: Ceratopteris richardii; assembly: GCA_020310875.1. Lineage (NCBI taxonomy): Eukaryota > Viridiplantae > Streptophyta > Polypodiopsida > Polypodiales > Pteridaceae > Ceratopteris > Ceratopteris richardii. The sequence goes on along the minus strand of CM035416.1, from coordinate 122,078,086 downwards.
CAAATAGAGTCTACCTCGCCTTTCATGGAAAATAGTCACCATCGACTCCCTTTTGGTTTGCAATGTCTGCTTTAGGCCTGCGGTTATCCGTTCACCACTCGTCTCGCTTCAACAACTAGTCCAAGAGCTACAGAGCTCCTCTCAAGACACCTTTGTCAATCTTCGTGCGCCCAGCCGAGCTCTTCCACGTTGGTTTAAAGAAGGAAAACACAATGAAATACAAGAATATACTTGAGGAAGGTTTTTTGAAGACTTATATCCTTTCTCCCTAGGGATTGGACTCCTCCTTCAAGGGTAGAGTGTAGTTTAGCTTTGGCAGCATTGAGTGTGGATTGATCATTACATAAAAACACTATATCATCTACATATATGGACAATAGGAGGAGCAGGCTTGGTGAGGGATGTGTGTCAATATTGGGGTCACTCAGCAACCGTTTGTATCCAAGGTGGAGCATAAAATAATGAAACCACTTATATCATTGCGTGGGAATTGTTTCAATCCATACAAAGATTTAAGGAGTTTGCAAAAATGTGATAGGTATTCCATAATGATGTAGTTAAGGGGTTGTTCCATGTATAAGTCTTCATCTAAGGTTTCATGTAGGAATGTTCTCTTGACATCCATTTGGTGACTAAAGGAGATGGAAGTCAACCGCCATTGCAATGAGGACATGAAATGATTTGATTCAAAGGAATGGGGACAATGTGTCTTTGAAGTCAACACCAGGAACTTGGGAGAACCCTTCTGCGATTAAGCGAGATTTGTAGTGGGAAATTGTAGCATCAAGTATGAATTTTTTCAAAGAAGCCACTTACACGAGATGGTATTAAGATTTGAAGGAGGAGATTCCAAATTCCAAGTATGATTCTCCATAAGGGAGTGATATTTAGAGTCCATTGTTGCTTGCCATTCAGATGATTCAGCTCCATGTAATATATCGTGGAGTGATTCTATGTCCACAAAAGTCATGGAGATAGTTGTAGATAGCACATTTCATGAGTTTATGTTGATCATGGTAGTCACCACAAAGATCATTTTCAACATAGATTGAGAATATTGAGGGATGTATGTGTTGGTAAATGTCATGAAGTGAGTGTGCTGGAGGTTGAGGTAAAAGCAACAAGCTTCCTTGGGTAGTTGAAGTAGCACGAGGTGTGGGTGAAGTAGCACGAGGTGTGGGTGACTGCTCATAAAGGGCTTGGAAGATTGAAACGGTGATGAATGTTGTGATCTAGGTGGATTTTACAAAGGAAATAGATGGCAAAGCATCTGAGATCTATTGGATCAAGGAGGGTCTTGTAGAGGTAGAGATGTATCTATGGGATTAGGAGAGTTTGGGTGTTGTAGTGCCTGTGAGGTATGAAGTGATTGGGAACTAGTTGACGGTGGGAAAATTACAATTTCATCCCACTCAATTTAAGGTTGGTTAGGGTATGTTTGTACTACATGTGAGGAGGAGCTTGTGTGAGCATAGGTTGGAGTCACTACAATAGATCGACCGTATACTGAGGTTTTTATCGAGAAAAATGAGCGCGGCTATTTTTGTCGCGACGTTGGTGTAGCTGTCGTTATGCATGTTGGTACTAAAACGCCACTATAGGCATCGGTATGGGCGTCGGTATAAGCGTCGATATAAACATCGGGAATACTGACGCTCATACCGGCGCCCATACCGACGGATCTGGTGGGTGCACTATCGCATATATCGGCGCCCGTTGGGTATACCAACGCTTATTTCGATGACATTACTGGGAGTACCGTCGTCTCTACCGACGACCATATCTGCATAAAACAAATTGGGCAGAGTGTGTTGTCTTTTGCTACAACAACATTAAAATCGAGTACATGTGATGTGTACTCTAATATCAACCGAAATATGATTTCATAAAATAGAATATTATTGGACATAAAAGAGATAATCAGAATGAACCATGAACCATGTACAAAAAAAGTGATATATTTTATAAATGAAGCATGTGCAAGAGTGTGGCAAACCACTGTCATATATGACGCTTTTACAAATTGTGGCAAAGCAATGCATTGCCATATAAAAATCAAATACAAAATTTTGGTGTGCTACTACCATACACATGCAAAGAACGTTCCATATGAATAGTCCTACAACAAAGAACATTAATGGAATGAGATAAATTCACATGAAATTACAAACAACAAGTAAAAACCAAGATCAAGCTATTGTTCATGCATATGGTTTAAAGGGAGAGACGCATATTTGTGATAGAAAGTAAGAGGATAAATAAAGTATACCAAACAGAAGTTGTGTGACGCATTCATTGTAACTCGCATGGTCACAACCAAAAATCACAGCAGCAAGCTCCTCCGCCGGAAGGTTCAAGAACGGGAGCGGTGATGAAGGAGAATGGCTAGCCCAAGAGGAAGGAGAATGAAGGCCTTTGTATGTTTTGGTCTTACGTCCAGCTCCCATGACAGAAGCACTCTGCTCGCGATGAGACTTGTAAGAGTAATTTTAGAGTTTGTTGGAAAACGTTAATTACAAATTCATGTAATGAGATCATATGCTACGTATATATTAATTACAATAATACTTTCATAATAATATTTTTTATGAATGAAGGCATTTTGTGGGTAGAATATTGACACCAATGGATGAAGATATGAAAGATATTGACACCAGCATTCACGAGTTCACTGTCAAGGATGTAGTTGACAATGATGTGGATAGCAATCTGTGGAGCATGCGCAAGAGCAAGGCTAATTGGTTCAGGATCTTGGGTGTTCTGTCAGGTATGATCGTCGTTGGGAGGTGGTTTTCTGATATTTGCAGATGGAAGAACCCTATCACCACAGTTCTTGTCCATTTCCTCTTCCTCTACATGTTCCTGATCGGAGCTGGGCATTACAATTTTTGCCCACGCCTACCACCCCGTATGGATCCTCGTCTCTCACACGCAAAGGCTGCCGAACCTGATGAGCTAGACGAGGAGTTCGACAATAGATCCCAAGGTGAATAAATGAAGAGAGTTCTTGTACCTTTCGCTATTGTGCAGGTCGATGATTCCAAGGGTGAATTAATGAAGAGAGTTCTTGAATATCAAACATCATATTCATACTAGGTAATGACACCCAATATGTTGTTTTTGTTTATTTCAATATTTTTAAAAATTCTCTTTGGAGTTCTCCAAATATCATGTCACCTATATCCATGTAAGCAACTACTCATGAGTTATGAACCACTCTAGTAAATTGTGGATGATTGAAATCTTAACCAATAATACCGCAATAAATATACGGATGCAAAGTTGCATTATGTAGTGTTATTTTCTCCTTTCTTTCGTTCATGTTGTATTCTTAAGATGTAGATATATAGATGTTGGCAAACTTGAACTTCTATAACATTTCAAGAACAAGAGTCAACAATCAGGAGAACAAGAGAGAGAGTCAACAAAGAGAGAGAGAGACACAGAGAGAGAGAATTCAAAGCGAAAAAGATGTAGAAAGAGAGAAACAAAGACCTGCACATACTTGCTTTAGCTTGTAAGCGCAGCGCAGATGCGAACGTTGGAGAGCTCTTCGATCAGATGCGTGAAAATGTCGATCGAAGAGCCTCCAATGTTTTAATTTTTTTTTTGTCAACAGACCGTCGTGTAACCGATGCTATGCGTACAGCTAGGTCGCATAAACGACATCAAAAAAGCATCGCTTATGCGATGTAAAAAGCGTCGCTTAAGCAATGCTTTTTGGAACCGTCATGTTAGGGACGCTACAAGCCAGCGTCGCAGGTCCCGTCACAGTACAAGTCGCAAAACGCATCGTTCACTTCATCGTTTAATCGACGATCCGCACGCGATGCTCATTACGACGCATTTTGCAATTTTATAGCGACGAATTTGTGTCGCCTTAACCGTCGCTATACGCCTATATTCTTTGTAGTGAAATTGTATAGAGCAAAGCTGTCCTATATGTGCACGCATTGCTTTGCCAGCCGCATCCATCACCAGATCTCCATCTCAGATAGTATACACCTTGGAGTCATCATGGTCATGAGCACCCCAAGGTGTACATGGTGTTCCACGTGATGTACTGTGTGGCGTACCTACATCTGAGCTACTCGTCTTAGGAGTAGAATCGAGCGACACAACATCTGTCGCACTGCCTCCACAACAGCCGTCCCCTCCAAACCTACCTGTAGATCCACTCCTAGAACCTCCTGCTCTAGAGCGTGACCTCGACCTATGAGACGGGCGAGAACCTGTATCGTGCTGAGGCGTAGAATGCACATATCTACTACTAGACCTAGTAGGAGATAGCCGAAAAGATGGTCGTGGTGTAGTCACAAAGCTAAGAGACATACCTCCTGCGGGAGTAGCACCACCCGCAGGAGTGGCACCCGCACGAGTGACAATGGCGGGAGTAACACGAGCGGGAGTGAGGCCGGTAGGAGTAAGGCCGACAGCAGTGAGGCCGCCAGGAGTGAGGTTGGGAGGAGTGCTACCACGAGCGATCCAATACTGTGATGCAGCGGCCATATACGCGGGAGGTACCTGATAGATAAACTCTAAACATTGCTCCTCGTTCATGGAATGAGCAGTGACTGGAGGACTGTCTCCCATCGTGCTCTGCAACAAAAGAACTCAAATAATTAGCATGTGATAATAAAGGTAATATAGAAAATAAACAACAAAAAAGAATTAGTACGTACAAGTGTTTTATTAAAAAATCCTCTAATCTAGCATCCTCTTGAAGATCCGATGCACCAAGAATGTCTATCTCAATACTGATGGCTTCTAAATCACTTGCTATGCTTGTTTCTTCTTGATTGTCGTCTATTGCTTGGTCTTCTCGAACAATGACCTCTTCTTCTCAAACAATGATTTCTTCCTCCTCGACTATCGAATGAATCTCTGAGTCCACTATAGATGGACTATCTTGTACATCTATGTTCTCACAAATTTGTCTACTACGTGGGGCGACCTATTTTATATATATATTTATTTATTTATTAAGATTTTTTCCTTAAATCTTAAAACCCTAAAACCCTAATGCTAATCCTAGAAACCTAAAACCATATTCCTAAAACCCTATTCCTAAATCCCTAATCCTACTCCTAAAAACCTAAAACCCTATTATATATATATATATATTTATATATTCAGGATTTTTCTTAATTAATCCTATTTTTATATCTTTAATTATACATATTTAATTATATATATTTAATTATATTATTTAAAATACTATTACTTATTATATTTATTTATCTATATAATTATCCTATTTTATATATATTTATTTATTTATTTATTCAGATTTTTTTCTTAAACCCTAAAACCCTAATCCTAATCCTTAAAACCTAAAACCCTGATCCTAAAACCCTAGTCCTAATCCTAAAAGGCTAAAACCCTATTTTATAAACATATATTTATTTATATATTCAGATTTTTTCCTTAATTAATCCTATTTTTATATATTTAATTATATATATTTAATAAAATAATT